>JARHVA010004961.1:0-217500 GCA_037957365.1 Torreya grandis | reverse complement strand
CTATATGAAGGTAAAGAGAATGAAAAAACAACTAAGATGAACTTAATCTATGATTGATCACATCA
This sequence comes from Torreya grandis, assembly GCA_037957365.1. Lineage (NCBI taxonomy): Eukaryota > Viridiplantae > Streptophyta > Pinopsida > Cupressales > Taxaceae > Torreya > Torreya grandis. Next base: position 217,435 of record JARHVA010004961.1, on the reverse strand, counting down.
GCTATTCAAGGTATACACCACATACAACTATAATAGGTGGTAAAACCAATCATATTATTGATAAATAGGTATGTAAAAAATTACGGCTATGACATACTCTTGGTGGAAGAATCTATTTACTAGCCAAGATAGGCCATACATATAGAAGATAATAAGGAAAGAGAAGTTGAACATAAGAGAGGTCTATGACAAGTGTCACATCATGAATAAGTAAGTTAAAAATAATAAAACTATCAAATAACATTTTAATGTCATTTTATTTACAAGTGTTTCTTCATGTTATGATAACATTCTTAAAGGTGGCATAAGAGATACTTCATTGCCTTGGTGACTCATCCATATTCCTTAAAACTACCCATTAGGAGTGATTATGAAGTGAAAATTAATATTATTGGATTTTATATAATTAATTACATTGAAACTATATTAAAGGCCTTTATATAATCATATTTTCAATTGTATTCTACAATTTCATTCACAATTATCACATTTTTCTCTCTTGAGGCCTATTATTTGTAGCCCTATTTAGACACAAAGTTGTAAGGTTTGAAATATCCACAATACTTACATGAAAAATGAAAGCATATTTTATTATATTTTATACCCTTCCATCTTCACCTTACCTTTTAAGGATCAATTCCTAATGCAGACCCACTTTCTCAACACCCATCTTTCAAAATTAGGCCTAATTAGGCCCAATCAAGCCTACAATACTAGAGACTATAGAAGGTCATATATTACTAATTAAAAACCTATGACATAATTTAAGGTATATAAAATTAGGTGATTTATATAAGTGTAATGTAATATCATGGGTTAGAATTCAAGTTATACAAATTACATGTTTTTTAGCCCTAGTTGGTCATGCACACAGGTTTGAATAGACTGAGAACATAAAATATTACATGGAGAGAGTTTAATAGAATTTAAAGGAGAAACAGACATTTTTAGGTCTTACCCATATTCCTTAAACTCCTCCAACCATTATTTGTCCTTGATCAACCTTAATGAGATCCCTTCAAGCAAAAATGATGAGTTATGTGCATCAAAAGGACTGTGTTCATGGTTGTACGTTTCCTTTGTTATTTTGGATCATTTTCTAATATTATTTAAAAAATTACATTTTAATTCATTCTTATCACACAACAATATATACATTACAACCCAAAACTCAATGCAAAACATTTCACACTTTCTCCAATTCTTGAAAACATGCTTATAAAAGGACCTTTGGTAGGCTTTTAGATCTCTTTTCAGTTTGATGTTTGTCAAGGTCCAAGAAAAGGTTTTAATTCAATGATATTATATTTTATATCCTCCATGGGATCTATAACATGTAATTTTTTGATCTCACTCTTCATTTAAATCTTCAAACCTCATATGTTATGCAAGGCTAACTTCTTTTAACTAAGAATGTGGACCTATAGGTTTGTAGACCTGTAGATCTACATTCATCTTACTTTAAGTAATTGGTGGCACATTTTAGACTTGTTTAAAATGTAAATATACCTAAATATGTTTCAATACCCTCTTCATTCTTTATATTCTCTTTAAACCCCTATGTTTCATGAAAAACATACACATTTTTACATTCTTGGAGGTATATATGTCTAGTTTGGAAACATTACATACCTACTATTTAAACCCTTGAGTACCATCACCTCAACATAAAGGATAGTGATATATTGGCTGGAATTAATTGTATCTATGTTTATATCTAGAGACTCTTTAACTAGTTATGATATTCTTCAATCATCTCAAAAAGAGTAAACTTGTAATCTTCTAATCAGGCATGTAGGTGCATACATAACCTAATTTTTAGTTTTTATTTCCATGGATGATATTATAGAAAATTGGAAGAGTGTGATTCAAATATGAAATTTAATGTATAATTTTCCAAATATAATATACCAAATTTCATCCACAAGTTATTCATTTCCTTGTTTATTCTCTCATATTTACAGGTCTATTGAAGACACTAAGACCAAAGATTCTCATATCCTACCATCTCCCATATATGATTGATATATGAAAATTATAAATTGATATAATGTATCATAGGTTATTATAAGTTATTTGGATACCACTAGAGATAAGAAACATGCAAAACCAACAAAACCTTGTATGTCATCTTCATAAATCAATAAATACAACATTTTCCTTGCCATTTAGTGCCCACACATGTAAAATTAATGTTGATTATGATGTATTAAGAACAATTATATTTTTAAAGAGTTCAAAAAATCTTTTTTTCTGATCAATGAGATCCAAAATTCCATAAAACTACCTAAAACCGTGTTAGTGGGGTTTTAAGAGGGTTTTAGAACACTTTTGTTGTTAAAGATGGTTCATGAAGTTAAACCCATAAAACCATAAAAATTCATCAAATTTCAAGGGAATATGGCCCCCCATCTTCCTCCAAGATCATTTTATCCAACTCATTTTCTTCTTAAAGAACCAAAAATTTAAAAATAGCCTTCATTAGCTTGCAAAGAGCTCAATGGAGAAATGGAGGATATTTTTGACATTTTTGGACTTGTTACACACTCCTAAGCATGTATATGAGATATATGGGACTATATGATGTTATGATAGAGATTCATAACTTGGTGTTATTTTTCTTGGTTTGAGATTCCTAATTTCACCATAAAAAAATTCCAAAACCCATCAAAATCCTTTCTAACGATGATCTTCTACTGTAACTTGTTCTAGAGGCCAACGATAAGTTATTCCTACCCTAAAAAAAAAGTGAAATAACCTATTTTTTAACTTAATCCTACCATTATACATGCATCATGTTATATGTAGGGGTTTCAAATAGTAAATAAATAAGTAAGAGATGTTTTAACTTTGATATACATTATAAATGCACATTTTAAACGTTTTAAAGCTTGTATAGACCCCAAGAGACTATGAAATCATCCCTCATGAATGATACATGGCCTTAAGTGACTTATATTTACATGGTTCAACTCCTCCTTCATGATGATCTTTAATGAAGTCACCTTATATAATGTATTAATGTGAATAAAATATGAACTCAAATCTTATGAATTACCTTAATATTTACAAACTTACCTTAATTTTTGAAAACTATATTACAAAATACACTTTGAAAACTCATCAAGGACTAAGCTATGAAGACTAGTTAATCATGTGATTATTATGACTTCACCTTAGGATAAGACCTTTCATACAACCCTAAAACAACCTAAACATCGATACACTAACAAAGTTTATAATATCAAGACAAGGACTTACTATAGGCTATCAACAAATTTAAAAGGTCTAGGAATAAGATTTGGATTATAATCACCTAAGGTAGCCAATTTTGTCTAAAAGTTAGTGTAGTCTAGAATAACAAACTATCAATTCATGGTTTGAAGATATTTTATTTTCAACATACACAAGATATTATTAAGAAAATTATCAATTAATCCCATTCTACACAAGACAAATATATTTGACAATAGATAATATTCCTATCTTGCGTATAATGAGCACATGCCCATTCTAAAAAGATAATAATAATATGAACACCCATATTCTAATATTTAATAATATTCCTATTATACTTGTGTAGAATATTCTACATGACATCAAGATAAGAGTATTGGCCTCTTCTAAAGAAATTTATATCCTTACCTATGGGCACATGCCCATTATACACAAGATATTATACATATTTTAATTTAAGCCCATTTTATAACATAAGATAGGAATATTGAATATAATCAATTAAGCCAATTATGTAACACAAGTTAAGATTATTAAAGAATATCAATTATGCCCATCTTGTAACTATTGATAATTTGTCCTCCCAGGCCAAATGTCAACCCCTACAATCAAAAAACATCTTCCTAAAACCCATCCAAGCTTGTATATGATGGTATGCATGATTTGTGATGTCATCTTTGGTCTCATTTTGAGCCTTTTAGTACCATTTAAGGTATCAATTTTGTGTTAGTCATTTCTTGATAGATCATCATATGTCATGGTCTATTTTGAGTTCTTAGGTGATGTGCTAGCTGTCATGGTGGTCCTTAAGTGAAGCAAAGAGTGTCAGGGTGATTTTTTAGGTCTAAATAATGGTCTTTACATTATTTGAAAAAATTATTGTCTCTTAACAATAATTAAGGTAATTTGGAGAGTTTAAGGCTTATGGTTCTTATAGTATATGTGCCTATTTTAGCCATTTTATTATGAGAGGTGCCTTGCCAACAATATGTGGAGATGTTCAAACCTTTTGCAAGTCATGACATGATATATAGGATTTATTTTATGTTAGTCTCTATGATATACCCATTAAAACCTATGTTAAGCCTTCATAAACCCTTGAAGTCATCAAATAACCCTTCAAACACCTCATATTAATCAAATTGAATTGAATTTGTTTGCAAATGTTGTGTTTATGTGTCACATTGTACTAGGAATGTCTCTTATAATGGTTTCATTACCGTCCATTTTCATGATAAGGTGTTCATATGCATAAAAGAGTCATTTTTGGAGGTCAAACACACTTTATATTCACTCAAATGGGCCCCATGCATGAGAAGTGTGGCCTTTCAGCTTCCCCATCTATACTAATTATTTTAAAATGATATTTGACATCTATTTTCCCTCATCCTATCCACCAATATCTTTAAAGGTCTAAAATTTGAGAAAATGAAAGAAAATAAGGTATTTACAAGTGTTTTTAGGATTTTACATATTTTTATGGTTGGGTCTATACAAAGGGAGGTCACACAATTCATTAGGTCTCATGATATGTATCTTAGATAATTTTCACATCCAAAATGTGCAAGATAGGTCCCAAACTATTTTCCTTTCTTTGTCAAGCTCTTTGGTAGCCATGGATAACACTTCAAGTTTTTAGCTTAGTCCATACAAGAGAGAAAATATGATGATATAAACTTTTGGTTAAAGGAATGGCGACTCATTACCTCTCCAATATTATAATTGGTCTACATATTCATGTCATATTCTCTATGAACAAACATTAATAACTTAAGTAGTCACATTTGCCTTCTTCATTTGTGTAGGGATCTAAATTATAAAGGTTTTGGTTCATCCTTGAAGTGGTTTTGAAAATAAATTCTTGTATGTGTGTACCAAGGTCCCCAAATTTCCATCTCCACCATTACACATTACTATTTCACATGTGTGAGGGTTGGAAAATAAGAAAACTTCATGTTATCACTTGTGTAGGCTATAAATAATATTACTTCTTATTGTAGAGTCTTCAAGGTATGATAATGTAAGTGGATAAAGGTTTTGGGTTGTGTGATGGTTTATTGGATTCTAATTATGTTTATCTACCTCCTAAATACAAAATAACCACATGATGACCAAACAACCCCTTCAAGCTCTACTCTAATGTGACTATTGTGTGTGTGATGTGAGATCCTTTAAAAGTGTTACAAGGGTATATGTATGGGACCACCAAGTTATTTTAAGGTCATACATGTGATTTTAATATTATTCATATTATATTATTTTTACCTCATGCCCCTCACTACACTATACTCAAACCCATTCTTAACTTTAAGCCTTGAGAGACAAGCTCTCACAGTCAAATCAAGCCTATAATGTAGACTAAGAAATGAAGTGTTGGTTGTTGTGATGGGTATGAAAGGTGTTGAAAAAAATTTAAGATTCATAAGGTTCTATAAAAAGGAATGGGAAATGGAGATACTAGGGTCCATTAAATGTTAATGATACTACCTTTCCTTAAGAAGATAGGCTCAGTCAAGATTTTGAAGGAGCATTGAATATGACTACACATTTAGAGAACACATAATAGAGTGATGAGATTATTATTGTCACTTGTATTTTAAACCTTTGAGGATATGTCTTAGATATCCTCATCCAAATTTCATAATTTCAACACCTTTAGGTTGTGGGTGAGCTTAAGAATGAGGTGAATCTTTAGATAAGGTTAGCTCCATTACTCTACCACTTTGGATCACTACTACACTTAAATTTTGTAAGGGAAAAGGGAGAGAGAAAAATAAAATAAAACTTTCCTAAGGGAGGTGATACAGGAAATAAGTCGATGAATTATAACCAGCTTCATGTTACACATGAAAAGAAGGGACTAACCAAACATACACTTCTCCAATCTGCATCTTCTCACATTAATGTTACTTTTCGAGGTTATGATGAATGTTTAGGCTAGGATGATAAGAAAAGAGGCCTAGAATGGAACTATTTGAATATAATAACTCAATCAACCTTGACACATCATAAAAAACTTCACATTCCCTAGAATAATAAGGTTTCCAACTACAAATAGGTGAGAGAATGAAATAACAATTATAAGGAAACAACAAGTCATCACTAAGCAAAATCAATAATCCAAGTAAAAAACACTATGAATAGTCATAAAAGAGGTAAAAATAAATAGTATTTTTGACTAAATGGTATGAAAATGAGCAAGGCTTCACCATACTCAGGTGGATCATATGCTTCAAAGGCTAACATGGCCAGTTCTTATAGAACTTGAGAGAGAGAGAGAGAGGAGAAGAGAGAAGTCCAAAGGTCATAAATACAATTGTAAAGATAAGAAAAGGAATTAAATATGCATAAGGAGAATATGTGAAATGAACCATGTAAGGTTAAGAAGTATAAGTGTCCATCCAAGTCATGAAACTCATGAAAATTAGCCTAGAATTCCCTTTGTTGGCTTCAAAAATTGCCTTCATTATTCACTTCTATTTTAACATCCCAAAACTAAATAGGGATAGGTCTTATGATTGGAATGAGGGGTAAGGATTTTTGACATGCATCTCCATGCATTGGTGTCAGTCCTAGTCATCTAGAATCATCTAGGAAAGAGTCATCACCATCTGTAGTGTAAGAAAACTCCTCTTCCACACACCTTGAACACTTAGCTTCCAAAAAGAATAATTTTAACATTAAAATTTATAAAATGGAGTGTATGATACTTTTATATACCCTCCATGTCCTTAGAGGCATCAGACATACCTTTAAATTATCTCACTTAAAGTTTTTCACCCTTCTCACTAGCTTGGTCTCTATGCTAGTTTTGACTGGCTGAGATGAAGTAGTTGGTTGAGGCACATAGGATTTGTTCCAAGGAACTAAATTAAAATGGGGAATTATATTCAATTATAATCTTCCATTCCATATGATTGGAAAATCTTAAAACCTCCTAGACCCTTCGCAACACATAAAATATTAAAAAATACCCTGTTTTGTACTCCATCTATATAGTTACATATAACTCAAAAGGATGGTAATGGGATTGAAATATTAATCTAAGATTTTTAATCCCTTTCATTTTTAAACTAAATCATTAGAATAACTTTCCATCTCCACTTCCTCCATTGGGTCATTGTAAGGGTTTAACAAAGGTTTAGGTTTATTTTACCCTCTTAAGGTTTATTCATCTAGATTTGACATTGGAATTTCAATCCAATGATAAAAAATGGTTTTTAATAACCATATATAACATCTCCAAATGTCTTGAGTATCCATGTAAAGCACCAAGGGATATATGACCATTTAAATTTGACATATCAAGCTTGTTTTCTTATTCCCTACAGGTCTGAGTTGGTTCAAAGCCAAAAGTGGCTTTATTTGTACTTTAAATGCATAAAAAATATTTAAATTTCTAAAATTACCTCAAAAAAATGTCTTGGTCCATTTTAATCCACTCATAGAGCTGGAAGTGACATTGGTTTCACATTTGGTCTTTAGGCCTAAACCTGCCCAATAGACCTAACTATAACCCTTGTAGTTTTGGACTACTCTACTTAGTTTAATACCTATAATAGGTATATAATTATTTATTTTATGTCATTAAACTTCAAAAGTCACCCTAAAACCCTCCAAACACTCATTCTTATGTTTTCTTCTCATTTCCCAACTAGGCCTAGTTGGAGCTTGTCTGGTTGAGCTATGTGCAAGAGAGTTATGACCATTTAAATAATAATTAAATTTTATTAGTTTTTAATATCACCAATTCACATTCCATACAACTAATAATATTTTAATTTAGATTCCCCTAGTCTCCTATCAAGTTTCTTCCCCATTTTGGCTTCATTTGCTTGACTTGTCAAAATTCTAATTTTCTTGACTAGCTAACCTCTAAGACAAAATAGTGAGGTATGTACATCCTTTATAGAGAAAAATTAAGGTTTTATAAGTTGTATTATTAAATAATTAAAATTTTTACCAAATTTATAAGTCATAATCCCATATTTAGGCACTTAACCAACTCAATTTGCCCAAAAAAGGCCTCCAAAAAGGATTGTTTCCTGCATCTTTCACTTCCACCTAGAATGATATCTCAAGGCATAAAACCAATGTTTTTCGGTTACTTAAACATGATATACATATTTATTTCATTCTAAATAATATTTAAATTCATAAAAAACTACTCTTCTCCCTTGGATTCCTCATTCTTACCATAATTGAGCAATGAGTCCTTTAGTGTAACTATATAGACTACTACCTTTGGGCTAATAGGAAGAGTAGATGAAAAACTTGAAAGGAGTCTTGGATATTTTGAAAACACTTTATTAATAAATAATTAACCATTTCAAGTTTTTATCAAACTTATTTTCTCCTCCTAAGCATAGTAATCTCCTTACCTTCACCAAGGCTGCACACTCAGCTGTAGGTGCATATAAGGCCTTAAGAGGTCTATGTAAGCATAATTCACATTACCAAGAGTTAATGGAGGTCATAATGATATTAATGGAGGTGCTCATATGCTAATTTCATCATTTAAACTTTAATTTTACCATTTATATGTACTTTTAATTTACCAAACTAAGTTCTCCCTCTCTTCACAATGATACCCTGCTCTTTGATTCTTGTAGGTGTATATTTACCTAATTAGACCTTGGTCATGATGTTTGAAGACCCTCATTGAATATTGAAATCCACATATAATCTTATCATACTTGTATTTACCTTTAATGTGCTAAAACACCACCAGTACACCCTATTTAGGTCATTATTTCCTTACTCAACTATAGATGCATAATTCCTTGAGTAGGGACACCTATAGTGTTCATAAGCCTTGGAACACAATATACACCAACATCGTACTAATTATATCCATGTTTATTGGTACACCATTCAAACAATGAGGTCATTATAGCAATGATATTATGTTTATTTTCCCTTTAGGATATCAAAAGTCGCTTAAAACACAAATCCTATAGATGCTAATGCAAGTTTTTAGTGTTTTTGTTGTCAAATTTGAGCCCTCAAACCATCACCCACCACCAATAATATTGAATGAATATTTAAAATATCTCTTCTCCTTCATGGATAATATAATTAATAATCATTTATATTCACTAAGAGTATTTTTAACCTTGAGATATGATATTAAAAAAATGCCCCTAGACCTTTGTTTTCATGTTTTAGGGATAAGGGGCTTGAACACTATCATTTGAATCCTTGAGCATGGTTTTCAACTTACATTTATCAATCCACACGTCAAATATGTATAAAATTATCTACATAACATTTTTTAACTTCAATAAGAGTTTCACCTCATGATCCAACATTCCTCATGATACCTCTGACTCTATGTTAAGCCACCTATAGGTGGATGTTCTCATGTACAGGTAGTGATGTGAGTTTTAGGTAGTGCACATTGATTTTAACATCAAATTAGTTTTATGCCTATCCTAACACCTAAAAATTCATATTCAAACTATCAAGGATATGAATAAAGTATAAATACTTCCCTTTCATTGTGAATTCATTCATGAGGGCACCTATACATGCATTTTAATGATAGAAGACTGTGTGCATAGGTAGTGGATAGTGTTATAGGTAGTGTATAAGAAATATATGATTGATATTAATTATAAATATTCACCAAGTGATAAATGACACTCTTTCCACTTTAAAATATTTGAAAAACCTATTAGAGCTCACCTTATATCATGGCATCCTTCTAAGATACTTGTATATTCAAGGATTTACTTGCATATGCATAATTCATTGATTGTACCCATGTAAAATTACCTATATAATGAGACTAAAATGTGAAGGGGGTTAATATATAATTATAAACATGAGGATGAACCTATAAAAACTCAATGAAGTCACCATCAAAGCATGAAGATCCTAAAAATGGTAGAAAACTACTTGTCATCCCAAAAAAGACTAATCTACCAACATGAGATGATTTGTTTATAAAAACACCATGAAACATAAAAAATTATGGAAGTAATCTGAGAATAAATCCAACATCCTCTATAGTCAACCTCACTAATTGGTTTTTATGGACTTGTCCAAGTTTGCAAAACCTATAGGGTATAGGAGACAATGAGCATAAAAACATAATCAACTTATAAAATATGGTTCATAAATCATGGTTGACAAATATATAAAATAATATTATGTAAATATATATCTCTAAGTTTACTACCACCTCCCAAAGGTGTTTGGCGTGAAACCTTTTCCACTAATCATACCAAGCATGAACATGTTGATCACTTCTACATGTTTAGAAGGGAAAGAAAGAAATAAAATAGTTTTGGGCCTTTTTTATAACTTAAAAATCATGTCAAAAATTTATATGAGTGTGAGGAATATTAAGAGACATTCCATGAACTTCTCACACTTGTCACCTTCTCCCATGGGCCATACAAGTTCCAAAATTTTCTCTTTGCTTAAGAAACCTACCCTTTCTTTTGAATAACCTACCAATTTTTAGTTATTAATAGTTTATAAAGACTTATTAGGACACATGGGATGTGACATCACCTTTTTTCACCTTCAAACTTCCCATGGAGGCTATACAACTCATTTAATTCTCTATTTATGACCCCAAAATGACTCAAAATGATATATTGACTAATATGACTAATGACCAAGGCTAATGTGATATGGAATAACATAAAAATACATAAAATAAAACCTATGAAATAATATTAGACCCATAAAAACAACTAAAACTCAATTTTTTACCTATAGGGGTCCCAATTTGACCTGAAGGGTCAAATCTGGTCAACAAATTGGTGACTCAGAGTGGTGGTATGCCTGCTATACCAAAGCTCAGTAGCCTTATAAATCTATTAGGATTAGGATTCATCTAAATTTTGAGACAAAAAAATATTAATTTGAAAATAATATTTTATCAAGACAAGACCAATGACTACCTCAACCACACAAAACAAAAAACACACACAAAGTAAAAGCAAACACACATGTGCTTCATGAGCACTTATGAAACACATAAACCAAACTAAAAAAAATAAAGAAAATAATAAATAATATAATATTAAAAATACCTCTTGGATTAAATGTGAAGTTTAAAACCCTTCTTGCTTCATGACATCAAGGAATTAATGAGACATATAGTCTTTTGACCTTGGACATTGATGCCTCCAACTTTTTCATGAAGTTTTCCAACTTCAATGGCATGATGTTCAATGAGAACCAAGTAGTTAAAAATAGTTTTTATATTTAAATTAGCTCTTATTTCATCCAAATATCCTTAATATTATCATATATATCCTCAATTACAATCTCAAATGGTGGTTCAATAAGGCATACCTTCTTGATTTCTATAGTGCTCTCAATAAGAGTGGATTGATTCTTAGCTACAAGTTTTTCTAAATCATCAAGGATATTTTCATAATCTACCCAATATTGGTTATTTTCATCCATGTAATAATTTTTCTTCACCTTTTCATGTACTTGGCCTTCATCTTTGCAAAGTTATTCAAGATCTTGAAAGAACTTCATTTGGAACTGACAATAATCTTTGTCCTCTTTATCTTCTAGAATCACTACCTCTTAAATATTCTATTATTCATGTATGACATCATAAAAATAGTGTTATTAAAGTTCCAATGAATTTTAGTGTGATTAAAAATTAGGCTACGGTATTGGGTCATATTTAAGACCAATAAATTCTACCTTGGCCTCACTAGAGTTTTCTAAGACTGTAACCTCTTCAATCTTCTCTTCTTAATGTATGAGGTCATCAAGCTGGTGTTATTAAACATTTATGAAATATTTAGGGCTCTAAAATTTCATATCAACTATCATATCTTGAATTTTTTTCTCAATGGTTTCAAGATATTCCATCTCCTTCTCCTTCTTGGTGATGCCAAGACTAGGCATCTTAAAATCATGTGACTTAGCCCAATGAGGCTTCCAAGGAGGTATGTTTTCTTCAAGAAATATTTCTAAATTATGGTCAACTAAATACTCATATTTATTTTTTTATACCATATGTCCATCAAGTCAAAGGGTGATGGGGTGAGTACAATATAAACTAGTTGGTGAAGGTGGAACACATAACTCAAAATTAGATTGAGAATGAATTGTAGAGGATTTATTTTGGGATCTCTTGAGGAAAGGGAGGTAGACCTTAAACATAAATATCTTGGTTTTATTACTTCCATATGAAAATAACTTAATTTAAATCTTATTAGTATTGAACATTTTATTGAGGAATGTTAGATTGGGTGTGTTTAGGCATAAGATCTTCTTTTGTATCTAAACCTTCCATCACACCCTGACTTAGAAATTTCATCCTTGAATCTAAATATTCAATTTTATTAGATATGTTATCTTGGAAAAGTATCTCTTGAAGTTGATAGGAATCATCAAGATGATAAGGAGTATAAGAGGGTTGACATGGAAGATAATAGGTCTCTTGGGAAGGGTGGGAGAGAATTGCATAAGATCAAGTTCTTTCTCAACTTCACATTCTTTATCAAGGATTTTCTCCTCTTTCTTTCCCCATGATACCACTACCTTATTCTAGCTTAGTATGTTGTGATTAAGAGTCTCTTATTGAGGTAGTGATGTACATTAAGGAGTGGATGAAGTGTAGCTTGGGATCTCCTTAGGCTTGAACTCTCCACCTTGTCTCCAACTTGGAATCTCATATCTAGAGGTATTTTATTAAAGTATAGATGTAATTGGAAAGGGAAATGAGAGCATATATTCCACTTATTTTCCAAATGAGATGGACTTACTAGCTTGAATCTTGGCCAATTCAATCTACCTATCAAGATGTACTTCAAACATAAGGCTTATCTCTTTAACTCTCTTTTCCAACTGATTAGGAAAAAGATGACTTTGGTAAGCTTGATTATGATCATGAGTAGGAACCATGTAGGAATAATATAAATGTTGTGGAAGTGTATATAAATGTTATTAGACTTGGTGAGGCTAATCCTCATAAAATATTAGTTTATCTTCCAAATATTCAATTAAGCCACTCACATCTTTCATCTCAATTGTGAACATATGCTAATTAGCTTTCTCAATAAGAGTCCACTCTCTTTTAACCATGTATAATACATCTATCACCTTATGAACAAGATGAATAGGAACATATTGACCATGTACCCTTAATGTGTCAAGATCTAACATATACTTCTCATATCCCAAAATATTTTGCTTAAAAGTGGAAATAGATTGACTTGAAAAGTGACTAGGTTGACTAAGAGGAACAAGATATTGAGGAGGCTAGTTATAGGATTGATACACTTCATGATAAGGTTGGAAAATGGTCATATTGGAACTAAAAATAATCATATTATGGATGTTAAGGATCATGAAAAGGCTGATAAGGAGTGCCATAAGCTTGGTAGACATCACAAACTTGTGTAAAACAATACTCAACACCAAATTCATCCATGGAACTTCATTAGGAAGAAAGAACACAAGGAATTATTATAAAAAATATACAAAAGGAATACCTAGGATTCTTGAAAATATGATGCAATCTCATAGTCACCATTGATTTTTAGATATATGTCTTCAAAGGATGTTGTGTTAAAAGATAACATAAAAAATATTTTAACTTCTTGGACTAAGAGTCCCACTAGGCACGTCAAAAACTATTGTCACTTGGATTTTCACCATTTGAGGAGATGTCTCAACTATCCTCATCCAAGTGTCACAATTGAAACACCTCTAGGCCATAGGTGAGCCTAAGAATGAGGTGAATATCTAGATAGGGCTAGCTCCCATGATGTGCCACTTTGGATCACTAATGTACCTAAACTTTATGATGGAAAAGGGAGACGGAAAACTGAAAGAAAAATATACTAAGGGAGATAATACACCAAATAATTTGATGAATTCTAACTAGCTTCATGTTACACATGAGAACAAGGGACTAACCAAACATACACTTCTCCAATCTGCATCTTCTCACATCAATGTTACATTATGAGGTTGTGATGAATGTTTAAGCTAGGAGGAGTAGACAAGAGGCCTATAATGGAAATATTTTAATATACTAACTCACTAAACCTTGACACAACATAAAACACTTCACATTACCTATAATAATAAGCTTTATAACCACAAATAGGTGAGAGAATGGAACAATAATCTTAAGGAAACAACAAGTCATCACTAAGAAAAATAAATCATGCAAGTAAAACACACTATGAATAGTCATGGAAGAGGTAAAAATCAGTAGTATTATTAATGGAATGGTATGAAAATGAACATGGATTCACTATACTCAGGTGGAACATAGGTTATAAAGGCCAAAATGGCTAGTTCTAATAAAACTTGAGAGAGAGGAGAAGAGATAAGTCCAAAGGTCATAAGGATACTTGTCAACATGAGAAAATGAGTTACATATACATGATGAGAAGGTGTGAAATTAACCATGCAAGGTCAATAAATATAAGTGTCCATCCAAGTAATGAAAGTCATGAAAAGTGGCATGAAATTCCCTTTACTAGCTTATAAAACTAACTTTATTATTCACTTCTATTTGAACATCCCAAAATTGACTAGGTATAGGTATAATTATTGGAATGAGGGGGAATCCTTTAACACATGCATTTTCATGCATTTGTTGTAGTCTTGGTCATCTATAATCATCTATGAATGAGTCATCACCATCTGAAATCTAAGAAAATTCCTCTTCCACACACCTTGCACACTTGGCTTCCAAAAAGCATCAGTTTTCCATGAAAATTTAGAAAAGGGAGTGGATGAAACTTTTCAAGAACCTCAATGACCTTATAGGCATTAGACACACCTTAAAATTATTTCACATGAATTTTTACACCCTTCTCACTAGCTTTGTTACTATTATATTTTTGATTGACTGAGATGAAGCAACTAGTTAAGATGCTAAGGAGTTGTTCCAAGGCATGAAATTAATATGAGAGTTATATTAAGTCCTAATATTCTCTCTTATATGATTTTCATCTCTTGGAACCTCCTTAAACCTACATAACACACAAAATAGTCAAAAATACTATATTGTATACTCCATCCATAGAGTTTTTTACAACTCAAAAGGATGTGAACGAGCCTGAAAGAGTCCTCTACAATGGTCAAGAACTTTCATGTTCAAAATATGTCATTATAATAACTTTCCATCTCTATTACCTACATCAGGTCATTATAAGAGTTTAACAAGGGTTTAGTCCTATTTTACCCTCTTAAGGCTTGTTCATGCAGATTTGACATTGAAATTTCAATGCAATGCCACAGAATGGTTGTTAAGGACCCTATATAATATCTCCAAATTTCTTGAGTCTCCATGCAAAGCACTAAGGGAGATATGAGTATTCAAATTTGACCTATCGAGCTTGTTTTCTTATTCCCTAGAAGTATGAGTTAGTTCTAAGACAAAATGGGCTTTATTTGTGCTTCCCATTCATCCAAATAGTTTTAACACGTTTAAAATAACCTCAAAAACATGTCTTGGTCCATTTTAATCCACTCCTAGAGCTCAAAGTGACATTGGTTTCACATTTGGTCTTTAGGACTAAACATGCCTAGTAGACATAACTATAACCCTTGTAGGTTTGGACTAATTTTATTAGTTACATCCCTTTATGAAAGGTATATCATGATTTATTTTATGTAATTTATCTTCCCAAGTCACCATAAAACCCTCCAAACACTCCTCATCTCTTCTTCTCATTTACCAACTAGGCCTAGTTGGAGCTTGTCTAGTTGAGCTATGTGCAAGAGAGTTTTGGCCATTTAAAGAATAATGGAATTGTATGAGTGTTTATTATAAACCATTAAACTTTAATACACCTCTAAATATTTTCCTTTATATCCCCCCAGCTTGCCATCAAGTTTCTTACCCATTTTGGCTTCATTTGTTTGACTTGTCAAAGTTCTAATTTTCATGACTGGCTAACCTCTAAGACAAAATAGTGATCTATATCCATCCTTTATAGAGAAAAATAAAGGTTTTATAAGTTTTATTGGATAATAATTAATATTTAAACTAAAGGGATAAGTCAGGATCCTACATTTAGGCATCTAACCAACTCAATTTGCCTAAAAAAGGCTTCCAAAAAGGACTATTTCTTACATTTTTCACTTCCACCTAGAATGACCTCTAAAGTCATAAAAAAATGTTTTTAGGTTCCTCTAACATTATATAAATCTTTAATTCGTAATAAATAATCTTTTAATTCATAAAAAATACTCTTCTCCCTTAGATTCCTCATTTTTATCCATTGAGCAAAGAGTCCCTTAGTGCAACTATATGGACTGCTACCTTTGGGCTAATAAGAAGAGTAGATAGCCAGATTTAAAGGAGTATTGGAGATTTTGAAAGAAATTTATTAATAAATAATGAAACATTTCATTTTTTTATCAAACCTTCTTTCTCCTCCTAAGCATAGTCATCTCCTTACCTTCACCAAGACAACACACTCAACTATAGGTGCATACAGGGCCTTAAGAGGTATATGTAAGCTTCCTTCACATTTCCAAGAGTTTATGGATGTCATAATGATATTAATTTAGGTTTTAATAGGCTAATTTTATCATTTAAACTTTACTTTTACCCTTTATATGCACTTTGAGTTTACCAAACTATGTTCTCCCTCTCCTGACTGTGATACCCATCTCTTATATTCCTATAGGTGTATATTTAACAATTTGGAAATTGGTCATGATGTTTGAATACCCTCCATGAATCTTGAAACCCACATATCATCTGATCATACTTGGATTTACCTTTAATGGGCTAAGACACCACCAAGACACCCTGTTTAGGTCATTATTTCAATACTCAGCTGTAGGTGCATATTTTCTTGAGAAGGGACACCTGGAGGTGTTCATAAGGCTTGAAACAAAATATACACCAACATCATACTAATGATATCCATGTTAATTTTTACACCATTAAAACAATAAGTTCATTCCATCCATGATATTATGTTTGTTTTCCCTTTAGGATATCAAAAGTCACTTAAAACTCAAATCATGTAAACAATAATGTAGGTTTTTAGTGTCTTTGTAGTTAAATTTGAGACCTCAAACCATCACCCTCCACTAATCATATTGAATTCATATTTACAATATCTCTTATCCTTCATGGATAATAAAAGGAATGTTCATTTGGATTCCCTAAGAGTCTTTGTAACATTGTAACATGATTGTCACAAAATGCCCTTGGATCTCTATTTTCATGTTTTAAGGACAAGTGGCCTGAACACTATCATTTGAATCCTTAAGCATGGTTTTAAAATTACATTTACCAATCCACACCTCAAATAGGTTTTAAATGTTGTAAATAACATGTTGTGATTTCAATAAGAGTTTCACCTCATGATCCAATCATCCTCATGACACCTCTAACTCTCTCTTAAACCACCTGTAGGTGGATGTTCTCATGTACATGCAGCGATGTGAGTTTTAGGTAGTGCACATTGATTTTATAAGCAAATTATTTTTATTCCTATAATAAAATTGTAAATACATATTAACACTATCATAGATATGAAAAAAGTATCAATACCTCCCTTTCAACATGAATTCATTCATGAGGGCACCTGTACATGCATTTTAATGGTTGAATATTGTGTGCATAGGTAGTGGATAGTGTTATAGGTAGTGTATAAGAGATATATTATTGATATTAATTATAAATATTCACCAAATGAAAAATTAAACTCTTCCCACTTCAAAATATTTGAAAAACCTATCAGATCTCCCCTTTTATGATGGCATCCTTCTGAGATACTTGTATATTTAAGGAACTACCTATATATGCATAGTACATTGACTATACCCATGGAACATTACTTCGATAATGAGACTAAAAATTAAATGGGGAAAATATATAATTATAAACATGAGGATTAACCTATAAAAACTTAGTGAAGTCACCATCAAAGCATGAAGATCTTGAGAATGGTGAAACACTGCTTGTCATCCCAAATGAGACTAATCTACCAACTTGAGATGATTTTTTCACCAAAACAAAATGAAACATAAAAAAATAATGGATGGAATATTTTAAGAGATCAAAAATCATCTATAGTTAACCTCACCAATTGGTTTGTACAGAATTATCCAAATTAGAGCAAAACCTATATGGTGTAGGAAATAGTGAGCAGGACAACATAGTCAACTTATAAAGGATTGTTTATAAATCATGGTTGACAAATATTAGAACTATTTTAATTTAAAAGGATATCTCAAATTTTAATACCACCTCCCAAAGGTTTTTTACTTGACCCCTCTTCCATTGATCATACCAAACATGAACCTATTGATCACTTCTACATGTCTAAAAGGTTAAGAAAAGAAAATACTAGTTTTGGGCCATTTTTATCACTTAAAAATAATGTCAAGAAATATTATGAGTTTTAGGAATATTAATATATGTTACATGACCTTATCCCATGTGTCAACTTCCCCCATGTGTTGTACAAGTGATAAAATGTTTTCTTTTCTCAAGAAAATTGCCATTTCTTTTGAATAAACTACCACTTTTCAATTATGAATAGTTGATAAAGACTTATTAGGACAAATTTGATGTGACAGCCTTTTGTAACCTTGAAACTTCCTAAGGAGGCCGTAAAACTCATTTAATGCTCTACTTATGACTCTAAAATGACTCAAAATGATATATTGATGAATATGACTAATGACCAAGGCTAATGTGATATGGATTAACATCAAAAGACATATAATACACCCTATGAAATAGTATTATACCCAAAAAAAACCTAAAAACTCAATTTTTTACCTATAGGGGTCCCAATTTGACTTGATGGGTCAAATTTGGTCAAGAAATTAGTGACTCATAGGTGTCATATGCATGTTATACCAAACCTCAGTAGCCTTATCAGTCCACTATGATTAGGAGTCATCTAAATTCTAAGACACAATAAGAGGATTTTGACAATAATATTTGATCAAGACAAAACCAAATACTACCTCAACCACATAAAACAAAAAAGAGACATAAAGAAAAAACAAACACACATGTGTTTCATGAGCATTTATGGAACCCACACACCAAACTAAACAAATTAAATAAAATACTAACTAACCTAAGATTAAAACTCCCTCATAGATTAAATTGTAAGTTTGAAACCCTTCTTGCTTCATGACATGAAGGAATGAATGAGAAATATAGTCTTTATATCCTTGACATTGATGCCTCCAACTTTTTCATGATGTTTTCCAACTTCATTGGCATGATGTTCAATGAGAAATAAGTAGTTCCAAATAGGTTGGATATGGAAATAAAATCTTTTTACATTGAAAAAACCTCAACCTTCTCATATGGATCCTAAACTATAACCTCCAATGGTGGTTAAATAAGGCATACCTTCTTTATTTCCATAGTGCTCTCAATAAGATTGGGCTTCTTCTCAACTGCAAGTTCTTCTATCTCATCAAGGAGCTTTGCATACACTATCTAATCTTGGTCATTGTCCTTTATGGAAGACTTTTTCTTCACCTTGTCATGTACTTTTCCTTCAACTTATCAAATCTCTTTAATCTCTTGAAATAACTTCATTTACATCTACCAATCATTTTTCTCCTCTTTATCATCTAGAATCACTACCTCTTAAATCTTCTCTTCTTGATGTATGATGTCATCAAGTTGGTTTTATTCAAGCTCAAATGTATTTAAGGGTGATTAAAAATTAGGTAGAGGTATTGGGTCATCTTCAAGAATAATAAATTACACCTTGGTCTCAAGAGAGTTTTCTAGGACTACAACCTCTTCAATCTTCTCTTCTTAATGTATGAGGTCATGAAGTTAGTGTTATTCAACATTTAGGACTTGTTGAGGGCTCTAAAGTTGCATCTCAACTATCATATCCTGAATTTTCTTCTCAAGGGCTGTAATATATTCCATCTCCTTCTCCTTCTTGGTGATGTGAAGACTAGGCATCTTGATATCATATGACTTAGCCCAATGAGGCTACCAAGGAGGTATGTTTTCTTCAATCAAGGTTTATGAACTCTTATCAATCAATTGATCTTATTTTTGTTCCCATACCATAGGTATATCAAGGAAAATGGTGATGGGGTGAGGATAAGGTGAATTAGTTGGTGGAGATATAACATAGAACCTAAAATCAAATTGAGAATGAATTATAGGGGATCCTTTTGGGAGCTCTTAAGGAAGGGGAGGTAGACCTTGGGATAAAATATCTTGGTTTAATTCCTTCCATTTTAAAATAAATTCATTTCAATTTGATTGGGCTTGATTATTCTCTTGAGGGAGGTGTAGAGTAAAATACTCTACATTTTATTTTGAGTTTCAGTTGTGCACTCTAAGTTTTATCCCTAAGTGTTTCAGTTTTGAGGTAGTAAGGGTTATGACACAGGGCGTGGGTTTTTTATTTTGTGTGGGTTTTTCATTTTACCTAAAGGTTTGTCTAAGTCTCAAATTTGAGTAGAATCTACCAAGTGTCATCTATCGAGACACATTATAATTTGTTTCTAAAAGTAGCAGAACATGCCACATGTCCCATTATAACTTAGCAGAGCATGACAAGTGTTAGCATCCATGTTTCAATTTCTTATAAGTTTTGAAAGATTTTTAAATAAGCTTTTCTCAGAGTCCTACAGAGGGTGACAAGGGTGACAAGTGGCAACTACGAAAGGTTTTAATATTTTTCTCTAAAAGTAGTGGAAAGTGTTCCGTGTCCCTTGTTAAAGCTTAGTAGAAGCTGCCAAGTGTTAACATCCATAGTTTATTGATTTTGTTTCATTATTGAGTAAAGAATGTGCTGGGCCCTATGTTTTGCTTCTAAAGTAAGTGGAAGCCACCAAGTTTCATCATTTGTGTGAATCTAAAATGAGTCCCAAATGTTTCTATAGTATAGCTAAAGCTCAGTAGAGACCACCATGTGTCATCTTTCGTAGGACTCTAAAAAGGTATCTAAAGCTTCTATAGACAAGCAAAGACCACCACGTGTCACTTGTTAAGATCAGTGGAAAGAGCCACCTATCCCCATTCCCATTTTGAAACTACCTGGGCAAAAAGTGTTGTGGGTCCCATTTTTTTTAAGTTGATAAAGTTTTGAAGTAGTGGATTGTGATAGATGTCAAAAATGGAGCACTGCCAATACAAACACACAGTAAAGAGTATAAGTAATGCAGAAAGTGCTGTGTGTCTTCTGTAAGTGCCACAAAAGCTACCAAGTGTCATTTTTTGATGCCTCTTGAATAATGAGATGGTTTTCAAGTGAGGTAAGTGGATTTTTCCATTTGTCTCAAGGGTTTTGTTTTTAAAAGTAGCAAAAAGTGCCACATGCTCAGTTCTTATTTTTCCTGGAAAGATGGAGGAATTTCAAGTAAAGTGTGTGAGTTATGTTATTTTCCTTAAGGTTTATAGTTGTAAAGACTAGAAGATGCTGCCAAGTGTGCTCACCTATTTCACAGTGGGAAGTGCCACGTGTATCTAATTTAGCCAATGAACTTGTAAGGAGGCTAAACATTTTAGATCTAAAAGATATCTTCTATTAGAAACTTTCAATTAAGACGAAGTTCAGTTAGACCATTAGGATTTTGATCATACAGGAAATCTTGAGCTAGTGTTATGCTATAAATATGGGTTCACATCAAAAGGAGAAGAGGAAAAAAGAGAGAATTTTTTTATATAGCTTGTTATCAGAGATTTACAAGAAGTTTTGGAGACTTTCTTGCTATGGCCAGTAATATCATTTGCCTTTGTTATATTTTCTTGATTCAAAAAGTTTGTATAACTGTGCATGTATTAATGCCTTTTATGTGATTGCAAAATTAATAAGAAGACTGAGTCTTATGCCTTTGCTGATATTTTCTATGTTATTGCAAAATTGTCTAAGTTGTGAGCCTTTGATTCTATTTGTTTTCATCTTTTACATTGATCATGCATTGTTTGATCTTTAATGTAATTAAATCCTAAATATAGCTTCACTATGCTTAGTATTAAGGGATGAATTAAACTTAGGTCCATCACCATAGTTAAATTTTATTTCATTAAATTGGTGATTTTATTTAATTTCTATCCCTTTTCTCACAATAAATTTGAGATAAAGAAGAGCCAGCTTCTTTAAAATTTGGAGGTCATTTCAGGTTGCAAGTCCCACATTCTTGAAACTTCCCATTGTTGGTGTTAGAAATAGTGAAATTTAAGCATCAATAGTTTTTGGCATGCCCAGTGGGACAATCTCTTAAATTTTCTTTCAAGACTGTATGAACTAGAGAGCTACAAAGAGTCAGAGGTATGGACTAGTAACTTGAGCTCAATATGTTATAAACCCAAGTATTCTTTTACCACAATTGATAACTAATTCAAGAAGAAGGGTCAATAAATTTACAACAACAACAAGAGCAAACATGTGAGCACGTATAACCCCAAGGAATTATGCAAGTTGTAACATTGGTAGTGCTCTGATTCTACCAGTACCACTAGCCACTTGGGATCCTATTCCAGTAAATGCTCTAAAAGCTCTACCCAAATTTAGTGTGGAAGATTTCAAAACACCTGAAGAACATCTACATGATGTGTCTGATGTCTGTGTAATACATGTGATCATATAGTATAATGTGGCTATAAGATTGTTAGCAGCTTCTTTTAAGGGGAAGGCTCTAGATTGGTATAAATCTTTGACCCCAAATACAATATCTACATGGGATCAGCTTGGAGATGCTTTCTTTGCAAGATTTGAAGAAAAGGGTGATAAATCTTCTTTGTTTCAACAATTTATTACTATCAAAAGGGCACTACAAGAAGCAATGATTGATTTCAATTCAAGATTTCAAAAGACTTGGGAAAGAATTCTTGCTAAATCAAGACCATTACTAGGTATGGCTATAGTATTTTATCTTAAATCCTTAAATTCAAATATATCAGTAATAATTCAATCACTTGGAGGTTAGATTCTACCAGAAGCCTATGATTATGCAGTCAGAGTTGAAAAATATAGCATAATCCTTATCTCATGCCCATATTTCTAGAGATTACCTTGCCTTTGTGTTAAGAAGCCCCTAATCCGTAGCCCCACCTATGTCTATGTATACATTTCCTCAACAACCTGCTAAAGAACTTGTCCCTGTCCAGTCATCTGAGATGGATGATGTCAAGAATATCTTAAGGACATTTTATAATGAGATAATTAACCTTAAAATATAGCATAATCCTTATCCTAAACCCCAATATCAAGGCTACCAAGGAAATAAACTTCTACCATAGCCAAATCAGTATCAAGGTCCTCAAAGGCAAACTAACTCTCAACCATCGAGCTAATTAGTTGTAGTTCGTACACCCTCACAAACTGTTCCCCCTAATCAAAATAGGGAGATTGTTATAAGGTAGAATGATTATGTAGATGGCACCAATGCTTGGTGTTTCCCTTGTAATAATTCTCATATTCCCAGTGATTGTCCTATGGGTAATCTATAGCAAAAGATAGCAGAGCAAAGAAGAATGAATGGACAATTTGCAAATACTTCTGACACTCAACCCTACCAATCCCCTGGCATGAAAAATTTAGTCCTGATGGATCAGATGCAAGGGATGTCCTTACAAAAAGAAGAAGAAATAACCCTTGAACATGCTTTGTATTCATGGGTTGAAGACAAAGAGTCAGTATTCTTAAATGAAGCTTCTACTTCCAAGAAGCGATTGGTACAATCAGATTACTAGACCAAAGCTAAGAGAAGGGTGATGGAATAGCCTAAAGTCACAAATAATGAAACTATGTGGATTCCTCCATTTCAAGGTCATCAAAACACAATTTTTAGACAAGAAATACCTTAGCTAGTACAAAACCAAGTAATTTCTAGACAAATTCAAGAAAAATCAAGGTACCCTTATTATCCAAGAACCCAAACACTAGGATCGGTGAATGTGGTGGATCAGTTGAAGAGAACCCCAGCTCATGTGTCAATATGGGACATGTTAGCTATTCTTGAGAAAAATACACTATTGTAAGAAGATATATAGGGCCAATAAGTACCTAAACATACTGGTACCAAAGGAGGACCTGCTGATAAGGAAAAGCTCAAAGACATGGTTCCTCTACAAACAACAACCCTTTTGAATAATGCACAAGAGGTAAGCAAATCCAAACTAGAGCCCTTCTATTTGAATTTGATAGTTGGAAATAAATTGTTACATAATGCAATGATAGACTCAGGGGTCATTACTATATTAATGCCTAAACAAATAGTAGATGATTTAAAAAATAAAGTATGAGTTGCTTACTAGAAGAGTTATGCAACTAGATGGCAAATTGGTGCAAACAATAGGGAAAATTAAACAACTCCCATTGCAATTATATACTTACACTAATATAATTATCAATCAAGATGTGCTAGTCATAGATATACCCCCTATATTTGGCCTATGTTTATCCAGAGATTTCATAGCCAAGATAGGAGGATATATGTCACTTGATTGGTATCACCTCATCCTAAGAACCAAATATGGTACAAAAATGAAAATACTATCTAAGTGACTATCTAAAGATGACATCACCAATGAAGCAACCCCAAAATTAGATGTAGCTCATGTTATGTTAAATAAAGAATAAAGGGTCTTTGTTGAAGAGTTGGGTGACTGGACTGTACATGACCAAGAGGAGGAAAATAACCAGTTGTTAATTATGATGCAAAGTGACCCATATGGAAATTATGACTCTACTAGTCTGGGCACTTATGCCATATTTGATGAAGACCATGAAATCCCAAATGGTTTAAGGGAATAAATTCCAAAGACTCAAGAATCTAAAAAGGACTCAAAAATCTAGACCTTAAATTTTGATGGGGCTAGAAGTAAAAATGGTGTTGGAGCAGGAATTTGTCTTGTTTCTCTAAATGGTGAGAAAATTTTAAGAGCTACCCATTTCCAATTTGCCTGTAATAATAATGATGTTCAATATGAATCCTTAGTACATGGGCTCATGTTATCCAAGAAAAAGGGAATAAAGAATCTAATAGTAAAAGGAGACTCAGAACTAGTGGTGAAACAAATCAGAGAAAAGGCAATAGCCAAAAATGTAAGGATGAGATCCTATAGACATCAAATTTGGGACTTAATAGATGATTTTGAAGCTTTCCATATTGAAGTAGTTCCTAGAACCCAAAATCCTGAAGTTGATAGGATGGCACAGATTGGCTCACAGTTTAACCTAGCAACTGATCTATTAGTCAACAATGAGTCAGTCAAAGTTATAGTAAGGCCAACTATTCTAGACAATGATGAAAATTGGCAAGTATTTAAATATGATTTTTAGGTACTCTCATTTTTGCAATAGTTAGGGGAATTTGCTGATGAATTACAACCCAAAATTGAAGAAGCATATGGAGACCAAATTATTCAATTAAAGACCAATAAGCTTCTTAAAGGATTTATTACTTTAGAAAAACTATTTGATCCAGAAGATGTAAGCCTAGAGAAGAAAAGGTTTCAAGTAAATAAAGTAGATTATTCTAAGATACAAGTGAGTGAAGGGAGAAAACTAAAGATTGGAAATTTTACAACCCAAGAGGAAAGGGAAAGACTAATTGACTTCTGTGAAAGATATGATAGAGTAATAGCCTAGACCTATGAAGACCTTCATGGATATAATAAAGACATCATTCAACACACCATAGAACTAACTGAAGGATCTAAGCCAGTCAGATAGAAGTAGAGACTAGTGAATCCAAAGATTGAACCTCTAATGGTAGATGGGTTGTAGAAACTCTTAGAATCTAAAATAATTTTTCCAATCAAACACTCAACCTGGGTATCCAATCTAGTATCAGTCAGAAAAAAGAATGGTGACATAAGGCTCTGTGTGGATTTTCGAGACCTAAATAGAGCATCTCTAAAAGATTACTATCCCCTATCCTCTATGGAACAAATTTTATAGACTGTGGCTGGATCAGAGAGATTTTCCTTACTAGATGGTTTTTTTAGATACAATTAGATTTGGTTGGTTGATGAAGACCAACATAAGACTGCATTTACTACCAAATGGGGAATGTTTGCATATGCTAAGATGTCATTTGGCCTATCAAATGCTAGAGCCACTTTTCAATGAACAATGGATGTAATATTTGGAGAACTCATAAATAAAATCATTATGATTTATCTTGATGATCTCACTATTTTTTCCAAGAATGTTGTTGATCATTTTGATCATCTGGAATCTATTTTTAAGAAGTGTCAAGAGTTTGGAATATCCTAAATCCGAATAAGTGTATCTTTGTAGTACCTCAAGGCAAACTATTGGGATATATAGTATCCAAAGAAGGAGTCTCTATAGATCCAGAGAGAGTCGCAACCATAATGAACTTGCCCCTGTTAGTAAATAAGAAGGTAGTTCAGTCTTTTTTGGGAAAGATTAATTTTGTTTGTCAGTTCATATCAAACTTTGTAGGACTAATGAGACTAGTGACACTCTTTTTAAAGAAATACCTGGTATTCAATTGGACCACATAAGGAACACAAGCTTTTGAGGAAGTCAAGAAAGCAATTTGAATAGCCACAGTACTTAGTAACCCAGACTTCTCTAAGTCTTTTATAATGTATGTTTATGGATGAGAGTTCAGTGTTGTTGCTTTCCTAACATAGAAAGATGATCAAAAAGAGGGAGAACACCCAATAGCTTGTTTCTTAATGACTCTTAGGGAGTATGAAGCCAGATACAACTTTGTGGAGAAATAAGCATATGCTATGGTAAAATCCCTCAATAAATTTAGGCATATGGTGATAGGAAGTAAGATTCTGATACTTGTGGCACATCCTAGTGTTAGAGAATACATTATGGAAGGTGAAATTAAAAAAAAAGAAAACTAGATAAAAAAGATCCTTGAGTATGATGTAGAGGTCAGACCCACTACGCTGGTCAGAGGTAGGGGGTTGTGCCAATACATGGCTCAAGATATGGAAAAGATGATAACTAAAGAAATAGAAAAGGAAAATGTATTGAGGATACAAGAAATTGATCAGAACTCTTGGGTCACAAAAAAAATCCATTTTATGAAAAATGGGATTTTCCCAAAAGATCTCTCTTAGGACTAGATGAGATAATATAGGTCGCAAGGGGTCCATTTTGTTTTAATTGACTGAGTTCTTTTTAGAAGAAGTACTGATGGTATACTTTTAAGATGCATAGAGAAAGATGAGGCTCAAAAAATACTATATGAAATGCACCATAGAGTCTCTAGTGGACTTTTTTTGCAAGAACCACAGCTATAAAGATAAGTCAGGTAGGTTATTTCTGGCCCACTTTATTTACATATTGTTATCAACTGGTCAAAAAGTGCCAATCTTGTCAGTATTATGTGGGGATGAGAAGGAATGCAACAATGCCCCTTAGTCCTATAATTGTTGATGAACCCTTTGCTCAATGGGGTCTTGACTTCATTTGAATGATCAATTTAGTGTCGAGTATGGGACACAAATGGATTCTAACTACCACAAATTATTTTACCAGATGGAGTGAGGCAGTGCCACTCAAAGAAGAAATAGAAAATGTGATCCTAGACTTTATGGGGGATATCAATACTTGCTTTGGGCCTCCTCATACCATAATTTTAGATAATGCTAAGGCATATTTAGGGGCAAAAATATCTAACTTTGCACTAAATTATGGAATATATCTAAAAACTTCCTCAAATTATTCCCCTCAGGGTAATGGTTTGGTAGAATCAACCAACAAGAACCTGATTAGACTTATTAAGAGAATAGGGGCTGATCATCACAAAGAGTGGCATAAAGTGCTTAATATAGCATTGTGGGCTGATAGAATTACACCTAAACAAGTGAAAAAAATTTCCCCATATGAATTGGTCTATGGTAATCCTATTGTAATGCCCCTGAGCTTAGAGATTCCTGGTCTCTAGTTATTAAAATAGATTAAAATTAAGGAGAATGGCCCCATGCAGGTTAGACTTGCTGAGCTCCTAGAAGTTCAAGAAAAGAGGGATACATCACATGAATCATTAATGAAACATCAAAAAATAATCAAAGACTACTTTGATAAGAAGACTTCAAACCCTCATTTTGAAGTAGGCTCAGTTGTTTTGAAATGGGATACGAGAGCTGCCAAACTAGGTCGACACACTAAATTTGAGTCATTGTGGATGGGCCCCTATAAGATTCGTACATGTAAAAAAAAATTAATTTGAGCTTGAAATGATGGAGGGAAAACCCAAAGAGATTCATGTGAATGGGATCTACCTGGAACATTTCAATTAAGCAGTATCTTCCATGTATTATAGTTAGATAGTTTCCCTTTCCTTATTGCTTTGTTTTCCCATTTTTCTTTCCCTCTCTTTTAATAAGTTTTATTTGAACACGTGGCCACATCTCATAGTAATTTAAATTTTTTTTGAAACTCTCACATTCACTTAGTCTCTCTCAAATCTCCAAAATTCCCTAAGGTACCTTTACGCATCTACTTTCATGACATGTCTGACTCGCTATCCCACACAAATTTACTAACAATTATCTGGTTTTAATGCCATTTTTGAGACTTGATGGGTCATTAAATACCACAATAACAAGATTTAAGTCTTAATAGTATCTCATCCATTCCTACGCCTACTAGGAAAATCCTTGTTACTTGCATTTCAATTCATAGCAAAACCTATTTAGTAAAAGTGCCTTCCCTATTACAAAGCTTCCATACTTGTTACATAAGTTCACTAATTCCCAATATAGACATAGATATGGAGGAGGCACAATCTTCACAACATAGTCTTGGGATTTATGAATCCATTGATAAGGTTCTCACTAGCAAATCATATGTTTCGGCCCCTGCACAACCCTTAAAGACCTATCCATGGACTAGAGTCTCTGAAGTTGGTTATGCAATTAACCCAGCAAAGGTGAAGGATTTTGCAGATGGAATCACAAACCTAACCCTTCAAAATTTTGGCTAAGATCTATGAGAAGGGGCACAACAAAGATGTATTCAGAGGACCAAGGCTAGACAATACGAAACATTCACAATGAGGATATTGACTTCTCAATTGGCACAATTCATTGTACCAAGTGTACATTCGTGCCCCAACTTAGTTGAAATATGTGCAAAATTGTTTCATGCACCTTTGAGCACCATAAAATAGGGTCAATTCATGGTTAAAATTACATTAAAGGCCATTAGGGACATGTTGGCCCTATATCATGACAAAACAACCACATTTCCCACCATTTCCTAAATGTAGAAAATGTGGGCAAGCATTAATAATCAATTGAGGTTTTTGAGATCAGAATTACAATTAGGGGATGATGATACCACTGTGCCAGTGCTACCAATAGGAAGGGCACAATTTGCATAAACCAATCAAGTGGCATTATCCATGATGGCATTTATTTTTGGAATAAAGGAGGACATAACTATCTATGATTGGCAAATGGCCATTCTCTTTAGATTAAAAATTGTAGACAAGTCTCAGGAGTATTGACTAGATTTATCTAAGCAGATTGCCTATTCAATGGTTAAACAACTCACCCATTTCAAATCTAAAGGGGTTTTTAGGTATTCTTCTTATCTTTTTCACCTCATGTTGTATCAAAACTCTGGCATCTTTTCACAATATATGCATTTGAATATGTATGACCTAAGTTTTAGTCATAATAGGACCATTCCTATGTCCGCATGGACACATATCTTATCCGAAACATCTGACCCATTGAATTTTTGGAAATTTTTGTTTCCCTTTCCTTTTATCCCATAAGCCCAAAGCCTATTGGAAATAGATTAACTCCAAGTGTCAGAGGCCTCATGACAAATTGCACTATTCCTTGTGACTACTTTTTTGGATCCCATCATACTATCATTAGGGTCCATGGTTTTAATGGAGAACCAGTGTTGCTACCCAATATTGACTCCTAGGTTAGCATTCTTAGAGGTCACCTGGCAAGTGTCTACAGTTGATAATGAGTATGGCACTGGGAGGAAGAAAAATAAAATGTATCATATTCCATGGGTAATGAAAAACATGGCCTTAGAGGTCAGAGATGCTGAGCACTTATTTCTAAGGAAGCTAGCTATCCTCAATTTCTTTATGATTGAAGATAAATGGAAATATGACCCAAGCAGTTTCATAACCTTATGGCTCAATAATAACAAGGTCATCACTAAAATTGTTCATGAGGGCCATCCCTTTTGGGATAATAGAAGAAACCCTAAGGAAGATATTCTTAATTTGTATGTAAAATTTATAGATTTTCCCTTTTAGGAGGCTAGGGCATGGGAGACCTTTTATGTTAAGGAAAAAGTTTTTGACCCTAAACTCAGGATGACTTCTAGTTTAAAAAAGGCATTAAAGAACAAAGAATGGAAACCTGAGAAAATAGAATCCTATTAGAAGTATAGGCAGGAGATTTTTGAGATAACTCACCCTTTTGGTAATGTAAGATTAGATGAGAAATGGGAGGCAATCTGGGATGAATGTCATCCATCTCCTGTCTCTAGCCATGATATAAGCAATTGTAGACACAGGGTGGAGAGTCAAAGGGGGAAGAAGAATCCACTCATATAGTGTAGGCCCCAAGAAAAACTTGATCTACAGTCATTATAGAAAAACAAAATAATGTGGTATCCTCACCACCCAAACCTTCTTCATTAGTGTCAACTTTTGGGGTTCCCAATTTTGTACAATCACCACTAGTAGTAGTGATAAACGTTGAACATAAGGAAGCACAACAAGAAGAAGAAAGGCCAATGAAACATAAGAAGTTGAAATTTTAGTCTGATTCAAAGGAGGAGGTAGAGCCCTCATAGCATCAACCACTGAGTACATCTATTGATCCTTAGGGACATGTTATTTCTCCTTCTTCTTCTGAGTCTTTTTATTCTTCTATAGGAGTGGTAATCCCAACTGGCCAAATTTTATCCCTCACCACCTCTGTTGTGCCATTTTCTCAATTTTCCCCACCTATTACTATTCAAGCCATGTCATCATAGGTCACATCATTGCCTCCCTTTTTCCCCTCTTTCCCAAAGATAATATCTTCCTAGATTTCCCCTAGCCAACATTTGGATATTCCCTATGGCTTGCCACAAGGTTATCCTTTTATGGGTGGGTATATTGCCTCTCCCTTTACCTTCTAAACTCAAGCAAACACTGCTAAGAAGGCTAGGGAAGCTTGGATGGATAAAAAGAGAAAGAAAGATAATAAAGCTTTGGCTACACCACACATGAGGTCACTATTTGACACAATCTAGTAGTAGCTAACTATGACTCATTTGTCACCTAATGTAGTCAAGCCAAATGAGTAGATGCAGCCTCAAGATATTCTATGGATTCTTTTTTGAGTAGGCTCAAAAGTCCTCAAGGTTTCCAAGAATTGTAGAGTAAAATACTCTACATTTTATTTTGAGTTTTAGTTGTACACTGCAAGTTTTGTCCCTACACATTTTAGTTTCAAGGTAGTAAGGGTTATGACATAGGGAGAAAGTTTTTCATTTTGCCTAAAGTTTTGTCTAAGTCTCAAAGTTGAGTGGAAGCTGCCAAGTGTCATCTACCAGGACACATTATAATTTGTTTCTAAAAGTAGCATAATGTGCCACATGTCCCGTTATAACTTAGTGGAGTGTGACAAGTGTCAGCATCTATGTTTTAATTTCTTATAAGTTTCAATTTTTTTTTCAATAAGCTTATCTAGAGTCCCATAGAGGCTGCCAAGTGGAAACTATGGAAGGGTTTAATATGTTTCTCTAAAAGTAGTAGAAAGTGCTACGTGTCCCTTGTTAAATCTCAACACAAGTTGCCAAGTGTCAACATCTGTAGTTTCTTCATTTTGTTTCATTATTGAGTAAAGATTATGGTGGGCCTCGAGTTTTGTTTCTAAAGTAAGTGAAAGCTGCCAAGTGTCATCATTCATGTAATCTAAAATGAGTCCCAAATGTTTCTATATTATAGCTAAAGCTTAGCGGAGACTGCCACATGTTATCTTCCATAGGACTCTCAAAAGGTATCTAAAGCTTCTATAGACAAGTGGAGACTACCATGTGTCACTTGTTAAGATCAGTGGAAAGTGCCACCTGTCTCCATTCCCCTTTTGAAGCTGCTCAAGCAAGAAGTGTTATGGGTCCCATTTTCAGTAAGTTGATAAAGATTTGAAGTAGTGGATTATGACAGATGTTAAAAATGGAGCACTCCCAATACAAAGACATAATAAAGAGTATAAGTAATGCAAAAAGTGTCGTGTGTCTTTTGTAAGTGATGTAGAAACTACCAAGTGTCATTTTTTGATGCCTCCTGAATAATGAGATAGTTTTCAAGTGAGGCAAGTAGATGCTACCATCTGTCTCAAGGGTTTTGTTTCTAAAATCAATGAAAAGTGCCACGTGCTAATTTCTTGTTTTTCCTAGAAATATGAAGGAATTTCAAGTAAAGTGTGTGAGCATGTTATTTGCCTCAGGGTTTATAGTCATAAATACTAGTGGATGTTGCCAAGTGTCCTTGCCTATTTCATAGTGGGAAGTGTCACATGTATCTAATTTAGCCAATGAACTTGTAATGAGGCTAAATGTTTATATCCAAAATATATCTTTTGTTAGACACTTTCAGTTAAGATTGAGTTCAATTAGATCATTGGGATTTTGATCATGTGGGAAATATTGAGATAATCTTATTCTATAAATATGGGTTCACATCAAAAGAAGAGGAAAAAATAGAGAATTTTTTGATATAGCTTGTTATCAGATATTTAAAAGAAGTTTTGGAGACTTTCTTGCTGTGACTAGTAATATCATTTTCCTTTGTTCTATTTTCTTGATTCAAAAAGTTTGTATAACTATGCATGTATCAGTGCCTTTTATGTGACTATAAAATTAATAAGAAGACTGAGTTTTGTGCCTTTACCGATATTTTTTGTGATATTGCAAAATTTTCTAAGTTGTGAGCCATTGATTCTATTTGTTTTCATCTTTTACATTGATAGTGCATTGTTTGCTCTTTAATGTAATTGAATCCTAAAGATAGCTTCACTATGCTTAGTATTAAGGGAAGAATTAAACTCAAGTGCATTACCATATTTAAATTTTATTTCATTGCATTGGTGATTCCATTTAATTTCTATCCCTTTTCTCACAATACATTTGAGATAAAGAAGAGCCAGCTTATTTAAAATTTGGAGGTCATTTCAGGTCGCAAGTCCCACATTCCTAAAACTTCCCATTGTTGGTGTTGGAAACAACGTAATTTTAAGCATCAATATAAGGTTATATGGGTGTGTTTAGGTATAGGATCTTCTTTTGGGTCTAAAACTTCCATCACACCTTGACTTAGCAAATTCATCCTTGACTATAACTCTTCAATTTATCTAGCTAGTTTCTCTTTCAAAATTATCTCTTAAAGTTTATAGGCATCATAATGAGGATAAGGATTAAAAGAGGGATGACGTAGAAGACAAGAGGTCTCTTGAGAAAGGGTGGGAGGGACTTGGATAGGATCAATCTCTTTATCAACTTCACATTCTTTGTCAAGGATTTTATCCTCTTTATTTCACCATGATTCCACTACCTTATTCCAACTTAGGATGTTGGGATTAATATTATCTTATTTAGGTAGTTCTACAACTTGAGGAGTGGATGAAGTGTTTAATAAGCTTGGGATATCCTTAGGCTAGGATTCTCTACCTTGTCTCTAACTTCGAATCTCATATCTAGAGGTATTTTCTTGAAGTAGGGATGTAATGGGAGAGGGAAATGAGAGCTTAGATTCCACTTATTTTTCTAATTAGATGGACTAATTAACCTTCAAGTTGGCCAACTCAATCTGCCTATCAAGATTTTCTTTAAACACAAGGATTGTCTATTCAAATCTCTTTTCCAAATGATTGGAAAAAGGATGACTTTGGTAAGCTTGATTTGGTTCATGATTAGGAATCATGTAGGACTGATAGCAATTTTGGGGAAGGTGATATGAATTTTGATATAATTTGTGAGGCTACTCCTCATAAACTCTTAGTTCATCTTTTAAAGATGCAATGAAGCCAGTCACATCTAGCATCTTGCTTGTGAGCCTATGCCAATCGGCTCTCTCAATAAGAGTCCAATCTATTTTAACCATATCTAATGCATCTCTCAAATTATGAACAAGATTACTATGAGAATATTGACCATGTACCTTTAATGTTTCAATATCTAACATATACTTCTCATAACACAAAAGAGTTTACTTAAAAGTGGAAATGGACTGACCTAAAAAGTGACTAGGTTGACTAGGAGGAGCAAGATATTGAGGAGGCTACTTATAAGACTAATAAACTTGATGATAAGGTTGATAATGGTCATATTTAACCTAACAATAATCATATTTGGGTTGGTAAGTATCATTAAAATTATGATAAGGAGTTCCATATGCTCGGTAAACCTCACTAACTTCTATAAAACAATACTCAACACCAAAGTCAACTGTGTAACTTCATTAGGAATCAAGAACACAAGGAATGATTATCAACAATATTCAAAATCAATACTTAGTCTACTTCACCAGTTGATGTAATCTTGGAGTTTCCATTGATGTTTAGATAGATGCCTCTAAAGGCTTATGTTTTGAAAGACAACATCAAAAATATTTAAACTTATTAGACTAAGAGTTCCACCTTACATGCAAAAAATTATTGTCACTTAGATTTTCATCCTTTGATGAGATATCTCAGCTCTCCTCATTTAAGTTGCATAATTGAAACACCTCTATGCTATGGGTGAGCCTAAGAATGAGGTGAATCTCTAGATAGGTCTAGCTCCCTTGATGTACCACTTTGGATCAATACTACACCTAAAATTTGTGAGGGAAAAGGAAAAGATAAAACTAAAAGAAAAATATCCTAAGGGAGGTGATGCACTAAATAATTTGATAAATTCCAACCAGCTACATGTTACACATGAGAATAAGGGACTAACTAGACATACACTTCTCCAATCTACATCTTTTCACATAAATGTTACATTATGAGGTTGTGATAAATTTTTAGTATATGAGGACTAGACAAGATGTCTATAATGAAAATATTTGAATATACTAAATCACTCAACCTTGACACATCATAAAACACTTCACATGACCTGTATGAAGAGGCTTTCCAACTAAAAATAGGTGAGAGATTTAAACAAAAATGTTAAGGAACACTAAGTCATCACTAATAAAAATAAATAATATAAGTATAAAAAACTATGAATAGTCATGGAAGAGGTAAAAATCAGTATTTTTATTGATTAAATGGTATGTAAATGATCAAGGCTTTGTCATACTCAGGTAGAACATAGGTTACAAAGGCCAAAATGTCTAGTTCTTATAGAACTTGAGAAAGATGAGAAGAATAAGTCCAAAGGTCACAAGGATACTTTTTAATATGATAAAAAGAGTTACATATGCATGATGAAAATATGTGAAATGAACCATGTAGGGTTAGGAAGTAAAAGTGTCCATCCAAGTAATGAAACCCAAGAAAAGTGGCATGAAATTCCCTTTGTTGGCTCAAAAAACTACCTTCATTATTCACATATATTTGAACATACCAAAACTAACTATGGATAGGTATGATTATTAGAATTATGTGGAAGGATTAATACATGCCTCTCCTTGCATTGGTTGTATTCTTGGTCATCTATAATCATCTGGGAATAAGCCATCACCCTTTGTAGTCTAAGAAATTTCCTCTTCCACACACCTTGCACAAATGGCTTCCAAAAAGCATCAATTTTACATTAAAATTCATAAAATGGAGTGTATGACACTTTTAAATACCCTCCATGGCCTTATAGGCATTATGAACACCTTAAAATCAACTCACTTACAGTTTTCCACCCTTCTCACTAGCTTGGTCATTATGGCAGTTTTGACTAGTTGAGATGAGGCATCTAGTTGAGGCACTTAAGAGTTATCTCAAGGAATTAAATTAACATGGGGAGTTATATTAAGTCCTAATATTCCCTTCCATGTGATTATCATCTCTTATAACCTCTTTAAACCTACATAACACATAAAATAGTTAAAATACCCCTTTTGTACTGCATCCCTATAGTTATGTACAACTCAAAAGGATGGGAGTGAGCCTAAAATATTCCTCTAATCTCAAGCTCCTTTATGTTAAAAATAGGTCATTATAATAAATTTCCATCTCCATTTCCTCCATCAATTCATTGTAAGGGTTTAACAAAGGTTTTGGCTTATTTTACCCTCTTAAAGTCTATTCATGTAGATTTGGTGTTGAAACTTCAATCCAATGAAAATAAATAGTTTTTAAAGACCCTATATAACATATCCAAATGTCTTTAGTCTCCATGTAAAGCACGAAGAGAGATATGAGCATTCAAATTTGACCTATCGAGCTTGTTTTCTTATTCCTTATATGTCTAAGTAGGTTCTAATCCAAAAGTGGATTTTTTTGTGCTTCCCATGTATCCAAATATATTTAAAATGTCTTAAATGACCTAAAAAACATGTCTTGGTCCATTTTAATCCACTCCTTAAGCTAGAAGTGACATTGGTTTCACATTTTTTCTTTAGGCCTAAACATGCCTAGTAGACCTGACTATAAACCTTATAGGTTTAGACTAATATTATTAGTTTAATTATTATATGTAAGGTATATAATGATTTATTTTATGTCATTTATCTTCCCAATTCACCCTAAAACCCTCAAAACACTCTTTCTCATCTCTTCTTCTCATTTACCAACTAGGCCTAGTTGGAGATTGTTTGGTTTTGTTGTGTGGAAGAGAGTTCTAACCATTTAAAGAAGAATGGAATGTTTTGAGTGTTTCCTAGAAAAAAATAACCTTAAATATAGATCAAGATATGTTCCTTTAGATCTCCCTATCCTCCCATCAAATTTTTTACCCATTATGGCTTCATTTACTTGACTTGTCAAAGTTCTAATTTTCATGATTGGCCAACCTCTGAGATAAAATAGTGAAGTATATACCTCCTTTAAATAGAAAAATTAATGTTATAAAAGTGAAATTATGTCCTAATTAAACCTTTTACCAAATTTATAAGTTATAATCCCCAATTTAGGCACCTAACCAACTTAATTTACCCAAAAAAGGCTTCAAAAAAGGACTGTTTCATGGATTTTTTAGTTCCACCTAAAATGACCTCTCAAGGAATAAAACCAATGGTTTTAGGTTCCTTAAACATTATATCCATATTATATTAATTCTAAATAAGATTTAAATTTATAAAAAAATACTCTTCTCCCTTGAATTCCTCATTCTTACCCATTGAGCAAAGAGTCCATTAATGTAACTATACAGATTGCTACCTTTAGGATAATAGGAAGAGTAGATGTCTAGCTTGAAAGGAGTCCTAGAGATTGTGAAAAAAATTTATTAATCAATCATGAACCATTTAAATTTGTTATCAAACCTTCTTTCTCCTCTTAATCATAGTCATCTCTTTACCTTCATCAAGGCTACACACTAAGTTGTAGGGGCATATAGGGCCTTAAGAGGTATATGTAAGCTTACTTCACATTAACAAGAGTTAATGGAGGTCATAATTATATTAATGTAGGTATTAATAGGCTAATTTCATCATTTCATCTTTCTTGTACCCTTTATATTCACTTTGATTTTACCAAATTGAGTTCTTCCTCTCCTAACTGTGATACCCTACTCTTTGATTCTTGTAGGTGTATATTTACCTAATTGGACCTTGGTCATGATGTTTGAATACCATCCTTGAATCTTGAAAGACAAATATCATCTAATAATACTTGTATTTACCTTTAATGGGATAAAACACCACCAAGACACCATGTTTAAGTCACTATTTCCATACTCAGCTATAAGTGCATATTTGCTTGAGAAGGGACACCTGTAGGCATTCATAAGGCTTGAAACATAATACACACCAACATAATAATATTGATATCCATGTTAATTGGTAAATAATTAAAAAAATAAGGTCATTATAACCATGATACTATGTTTATTTTCCCTTTAGGATATCAAAAGTCAATTAAAACTCAAATCCTATAGATGTTAATGTAGGTTTTTAGTGTCTTTGTAAGCAACTTTGAGCCCTCAAATCATCACCCTTCACCAATCCTATTGAATTAATATTTAGCATATA
The DNA here is from genome assembly GCA_037957365.1 of Torreya grandis. Classification (NCBI taxonomy): domain Eukaryota; kingdom Viridiplantae; phylum Streptophyta; class Pinopsida; order Cupressales; family Taxaceae; genus Torreya; species Torreya grandis. The sequence continues at coordinate 179,152 of JARHVA010004961.1, read as the reverse complement.
TCTTATCCTTCATTAATAATAAAAGGAATGGTAATTTTTATGCACTAATATTATTTATAACCTTTTAATATGATATTCACAAAATGCACGTAGACCTCTATTTTCATGTTTTAGGGACAAGGTCCCTGAACACTATCATTTGAATCCTTGAGCATGGTTTTAAAATTAAATTTACCAATCCAAACCTCAAATAGTATAAAATTCTCTACATAACATGTGATTTTAATAATATTTTCACTTCATGATCCAATTCTCCTCATGACACTTTTGACTCTCTATTAAGCCACATGTAGGTGGATGTTCTCATGTACAAGCAATGATGTGAGTTTTAGGTAGTGCACATTACTTTGATGATAAAATTAGTTATATGCCTATCCTAACACCTAAAAATTCATATTCACACTATTAGGGATATGAAATAATTATCAATAACTCCCTTTCAACGTGAATTCATTCATGATGGAACTTATAGGTGCATTTTAATGGTAGAAGACTATGTGCATAGGTAGTGGATAGTGTTATAAGAAGTGTATAAGAGATATATGATTGATATTAATTATAAATATGAACCAATTGAAAAATTAAATTATTCCCACTTTAAAATATTATAAAAACCTATCATAGCTCCCCTTCTATCATGGCATTCTTCTAAGATACTTATATATTCAAGGAGCTGCCTGCATATGCATAGTGCATTGACTATACCCATGTAAAATTGCTTGGATAATGAGATTTAAAGGTGAAGGGATGGTAAATATATAATTATAAGAATTATTATTAATCTATAAAATCTAAGTGAAGTCACTATCAAAACATGAAGATCTTGAAAATGGTGAAAATTTGCTTATCATCCCTAATGAGACTAATCTACCAACCTGAGATCATTTGTTCACCAAAACACCATGAAGCCTAAAAAAAATAATGGATGGACTATAATAATTTATCCAACATAATTTGGAGTCTACATCACCAAATTATTTATATGAACTTGTCTAAATTGGAGCAAAACTTATAGGGCCCAAGAAATAATGAGAAGAAAAACATAATCAACTTACAATGGATGGTTCATAAAGCATGGATGACTAATATTGTAAATATTATTATGGAAATTAATATATATGAGTTTAATACCACCTAAAAAAGGCATTTTACCTTAAACCTCTTTCACTAACCATACCAAACATGAACTTGTTGATCACTTATGCATGTCTCAAATGGGAAGAAAAGAGAAAAATGGTTTTGGGCCTATTTTATCACTTAAATAGAATCTCAAGAATTTATATTAGTGAGAGAAAGATTAAGAGATGTTCCATGAACTTTTCCCATTTGTCACCTTCCCCCAAGGGTCATACAAGTTCCAAACTCTTCTCTTTTCTCAAGAAAACTGCCCTTTATTCTAAAGAACCTACCATTTTTCAATTATGAACAATTGATAAAGACCTATTATGACACATGAGATGTGACATAACCTTTTGTAACATTAAAAATTCCCAATGATGCTATACAACTAATTTAATACTCTATTTATGAGCCCAAAATGACACAAAATAATATATTAACTAATATGACTAATGACCAAAGCTAATGTGATATAGAATAACATTAAAAGACATATAATACACCCTATGACATAATATTAGACCCCTAAAAACACATAAAACTCAATTATTTATATATAGGGGTCCCAATTTGACATGTAGGGTCAATTTTATTTAATAGTTATGAAAAGATCCATAGGATTATAAGGGGAGAAAGAGGTCATAAACCTATTTATGACCCAAAGAAATAATGGAATATCATGCCCACTTTTTAAATTCATACCCAAAGTTAGTAGGCCTATAATTACTGCCTATAGGCCAAATGGTAGGTGGAGAACAAATTAAACATCAACCCTATCAAGTGTGTATTCATAGTGATAAGAATGTATTGAAGATGGAAAAATACACAAATAGGGTGATAAATGTTGATAAATAGAGTGAAAATTTCCATGAATAGGAGGAACACCTCTTTACAGATAGTTAAAATTCAACTGTATCTTAGAACACAGTCATGGGGAAGGACAATGGCTAAGTGAAAGATGACCTATATTGAAGGTTTATAAGGTCTAGGAAAAGGTTAATGTCCCATGTGTCATTATTCAATACTCAATGGAGCCTAAAAATAACAATCATGTTAGAGGAATATGCAGGTATATCTCATAGTCTAAGCAAGCCTCAAAACACCTACATACATGACCTTATTAAGGAATAAAGATACAAGGATCCATTTATATCAATGAATTTAAAAGGGGAAAATCATAGTGTCTATACTTGTATGATAAGAATATATAATGTTTCTCATTTAATTCTTTGGTCCTTTAGAGAAAAAGAGACTTGATGGCCTAATTAGGCCTAATATGCCCAAATAGGCATACACATGCCTATATATGAAAATTAGAGACAAAATGCACCTCTTAGATGCATGATGAGGATGGAATAATTATAGGAACTAAGTGTTAATGTAAGTTATGTTTAGTTGGGTCCAAACTTAGAGAATTGAAAATAAAACCCAAGAGTTATCCATGTAGGGTTAGATTATTAGGGTTACTCATAAACCCTAGGGAAGAGTATGGGGAGTATACAAAGAGAAAACTTGAGGGGAATCCAATTAAAGGAGTGTCATAAAATATTGAAGGCGTGTTATATAATTTTATATTCTTATCAATAATATGAAGAAGAGAGGAGATTACTGAAGCCTCTAGTAACACCAACTGGTCAAAACTACTTAGGCTGGTAATGAGACTTAAAGGAAAACCTTATGAGAGAGAAGGATAGAGATGGTGGTCTATGTAGCTAAGGTCGAGTGAAAGATATGTAAATAATGTAGAGGTCATCAACTCACCTACATGTGACTTAGGGTCTTAAAATTTGATTTAGGCTAGTAAGGCCTAAAATCACTCTTAAGCCTAAAAACCTCAACCATCTTGTGGAATATCAAACACCCCCAAGTATACCGAAGGCCTTGAATAGGTATAAAATGATGTTACATGTCCCAATAAGATTTTATAGATAGAGGAATATAAGTAAATGGTCATTTTAATCCTATTTCTCTTCTCAAGCTCAACTATCCTAAGCTACCACCTCGAGTTGTCTACTATAATGCTCATATCTCACAAAGCATAATGAATCAAAGATAGTGATCTTAGGAGGATTTGGGGACCTCTAGGAAATAAACATATATGTACGATAGAATTTTAATATGGAGCTCATATTTATGCATAAAACTTAAGAGTGAAACCTACATAGAATTATTTATAAAAGGCTTGAAGATTGAAAACTTCCACTCATATCTCACCATACAAGTTGCATGGGACCAAGACTAGTTTAGGGTTTTATAAAGGTCTATAGGCTAAATATCCATATACATAAGTTTTGGATTGGAGGTACATAATTTATGAACAATTGTTAAGATGGTAAACCTCAAGAACCCTACATAAATCATAATTATGACCTAATACATAATATATTGAAGAATTTGTCTAGTTTCATTGGTATTACCTCATAAACACTTTTATCACTTAGTACACGTAGAGGAGATACCATCCATGGTACTAGTATGTATGGACAATTGTATGAACATCCAAAAAACCATGTTTTTTTAAATTTTAGTGAAGAAAATAGGTTACAAAACTTGGTGGAAGATTTAAAATAATTTATAAAGGTAATATGATGGTTATCTCACTCTCTCAATCCAAAAATTTCTCACATTTCTCTGTATAAAGTCTTATACAAGTCTACATCAAATGGTTAGTCTATAAAATATAGTAAGAGGTCACCTCATCACCTAGATGGTCAAAGTTGTAGGTGTATAATATTAAAGTATATGTCATGATATAACATGTTCATTCAAGTTTAAAACATACTCATTCACTTTTTTGAAATGTTTTATTCAAATTTCATGTCCACCTAAGTAATAGTCATCAAGAAATTAGGCCTAGTTACCTAGTATGCCTACTTGGACAACTAAATAAGATTCTTTTTGGCATAGAGGGAATGCTATATGAGTCAATTAATAACCATTAAACTCTTTTAACTACCGAATATAGGAGATCAGGTTACTTATGATGGCTATTATCAATGAAAGGGTAGTTTCCAATTCAAATTTACATTCAAGGAGAAGGGTGGGATACTTAATGACTCATATAGTATTATTGGAGAATAATGCACATTTGTAAATAATAAAAGGTCAAGTGTTTAAACATATTGGCATACACATTATCTTCATGGGGCCAACCAGGCTTGAATAAATCTCCACTAGTCCATCTCTATGCCATACTCGTCATTTAAGGCCACCAACCATGAAGGAAACACATGAAAAGAGTCATGAGGGATATTTTAACTATTGTTTGAGTGTATTATGGTAATTTATGACCTCTAAATGTCACCTCCACACTACATCTACCTATCTCACTTTCTCATTCTTCTATATATTAATGATTTTAGGTCATTTCACACATCCCCCAATTGGGTATGATGAAACTCTTCATAGATTTATACCTTATAAACATATTAAACTAATATAGATTTTTTTTTATCTTCTTAATGTATGTATATAGTGTGTTATATTATTCTTTTATATGAATAAGTGGTATATTTTCTCCCTTTGTACGTCCATACGTCACCTAGATGCTACAAATTTTCTATGTAGGTCATATGTTGTGTATGGTGTTAATGGCTAAGTTTAGAGTGGAATTTTGACTAGTAAGTGACTTAAACTAGACCTTCCCTTCATTACCCTCATGCTCTAGTCATATAATACAACCTCTAGATGAAACATTGTTAGTTATAAGCTCTTGGAGATAATAGTTTAGCTTCATGTATTATCTATTAGTGTTGCTTAAGGTCAAAGAGAGTGGATAACTTATATTATTGCATCACCATATTTAGATTATGTTTCATTTTATTCATTTTTATAGCCTATTGTTACCCTAATAGTGAATAGGTTTTAGTGTTTTTATCTCAATAGATGCACTAGGGGATATAACCCCATAAACTAGAGGTTTAGCCCAGCCATATGTCATCCACAGCCTTGGGCTAATCTCATGTTACCCCAAACTTGGAGGTAGGCCTAAAAAACCTCATCTTAGGGTGAATTTTGAAGGTTTAATAGTTTTGTCATGCCTATTGGGATATGATTCAAGTGAGTTAAAGAATGCACTTGTAAACTTAGATGACAACAAAGAGATTTAATGAATTTAGTAATAGATTTGTAGTCAAAATTTCATGCCAAAGGGGTCTACACAATATCACCATCTGAGGGTAAGGATATTTTATTGTTGATAGTTTACTTGGTTCTTCATTTTCCTCATGATGTCTAATGGCTTTTTATGAAGACACTTGTTATGTTATACCCTCTTGTTAGCCCTACAACAAACCTCACCAGTCATATTATAATCCATTCTACCTTTATGATTCTTATCACTAACAACATGTTGACCCTTACTCTCTTTGTGAGTCATATTCACCTCTTTGGTAGACGACCTATCCTCATAATCAGTCTTGGTATCCTACCTATCCTCCTAATCATTGTTGGAAACATCATGATACTACTAGTTAGCCTAGCCATGTCTCAAACTAGTCCATTTCAAGCCTTAAACAAACCTTATTGGGTTATGAGAGTCACATGGTGGGAATTGAAACATAAAGAGGATATGGCCAGGAGGCCCTTAGTCACATAGTTAGAAGCATGAGAGCCTCATTATATTAAGATAAGAGGGAGTGGGCATATCTTATGAGATAAGATCATTTAGGGCTTAGTAGTGGTATATCAGACATAGGTGGTCTAGTTTCAAGCATACATGAGAGACTAGTGATTAGTGAGGGGTATAAAAATGTAGAGTCATCAACCTCATGTCCCATCCTCCATCCCATATTAGTCCTTTGTTGAATATCCCCTTTTCCCTCAAGAGTTCAAATTGAGTGAGTATCAAAACCTTCTATGTTTCCCACAAGTTCCTCAAGCCTTCCCTACTTGGAAGTCCATCCAAGAAATTATGAAAAGGAGAGAATAAGTGTGTGTGGAGAGGGATAATTCTCATGTTTTATATCATACCTTATAGATTATTTACCTTACTAACTAGCCTAAATATATTTATGATCAGGTAAGGCTTTATTGTGAATCCCACCTAAATAAAAAGTTTGAATTTGCAAATGAGCACTTATCCTAGTCAATGTGAGTAGTAAGAGAAGTGAAATTTAATGAAAAGGTACCCTCATTCATTCCTAAAGTTATAACATATAAAACATAATAATCCCATAAATCTAAGGTTCCAACTTGTAAACAACTAGTGGAGTCATGGGGGAAGGAAGGTGAGTCAAGCCTATACCAAAAGGTTGAATCCAAAGAGAAATATGAAACCACTCAATCACCACCCTTTCCTCCTAAAAAATCCAAAGATTTAAAATCATGGAGTTCCATTAAAGACAATATTTAGAAAAAATATGAGGTTTTAGTTATCATAAGTGAGTAGCTAAATTAAAATAATAAAGCATACATGTCCTCTCTTCTAAAATCCTTTCAATGACCTTTCATTCCACTTAATAAAAGGAAACATGTCATTGAGGAAGCAAGTGAAGAAGATCAAGTTGTGATGGTAGATGATGAGGGTAATTTAAGTGAACTTGAGGAAGATATTAGCATTAGGACACCTCTTGGTGAGAATAAACACAACTTAGCCTTCAAGGATATAGGATAAGTTGGACTTAAAAAATACGGTGAGTCACAAGGGCAGAGTATATCAGTTGACCAAGAAGAAAGTTATTTTTAGGACCTTATTGATGACATGGAAGTTAATTTATATCATGAAATTACTAAAGAGTATGAAATTGAAGCATTTATCCAAATTACAATAGCTTTATAATAAGGAGACAACCCTTAAAAGGTCTACGTTGGTTAAGAGAGATGCAAACTACCTTATGAGGTTGACGAAGAATGTAACCTTGATGTAATATAAACTAATTAGGTTATGATGATAAATGAAGGAGATTACAATGGAATATTTAAATTGGAAAAAAATAATTATAACTCCATGTATATGGAAAATAATATATGGTTCCTAGATCTTATCAAACTATGATATGATTTCTACTACATTAGCCACTATCCAACTTAAAGATAGCCCAAAAAAACTTGAATTATGTGAAGATCAATCGAAATTAATATTTTAAATCATAAATTTAGGTAACTCTCTTATTGAGTCATATCATGAACAGGTTCAAATTGATGAGGATGATTTCATAAAACAAGAATAAGGCATCCTTCCAACCATGCCATCCCAAGAAGTTGTTCCATTGGAAGGTGATTTATTTAAGATTTTATAACAACGATATCATCCCCTCATTCCATTTTCAAATGCATTTTCACTCTTGGTTAAAGAAAATTAATTCCAATGGCCTCAATCTATCATGAAACAAGGCTCATCTCTCTTGTAATTTAACCCTACAAGCATGCCACAAAAACCACTTCAAATTATTTGGCTTGATTAGGAGAAGCCATGACTGAGGTTAGAATTAGACTCTTCATGCAATATGGACAAGTGTGGGATGAATATTACCAGAGATCATGTACCTAAGGATGGAGCAAGAATATTTAGTTTTTTTAAGAGGATATGAACATGTAAATAGATCTAGATAAAAGTGGAAGTCCTCATTCAATCTGCAATACTTGATTAAACTCCAGTTATCATATGATAATCTAACCTCATGGTGATATAATGATCAAGGAGATTCCCATTTGATCATATAGGAAATCAAAGTTATGATTAGGCTAGTTGTTTTTATTAGGTTATCTTTTCCTTTTTAAAAATAACTATGTCAACATAAGAGTGGTTTGTTAGCCACTTTAGTTGCTTTAGTGTCTTATCTTGTTGTTTCCTTAGGTGTTAGGTGTTGTTTATTTTGGTGTTTTTTCCTTTTGATGTCATTTTTTTAGTCACTAAAGAATTTTCCAAGATACTAGTTTGATACCATATCAATTTGGGTCATATTTTTATGGGTAGATAGTCATTTCTCTTGACCAGTAGGCTGGTCAACCCTTGTGAGTCACCAAAGATGTTGAAAATTTGGTCTCCTAGGTAGAATTTCAACCCCTACAATCAAAAAAATTATTCTTGTCACCCATCCAAGATTTCATATGATGATCCATAGGATTTTTTATGTCCTCTTTGGTCTCATTTTGAGCCTTTTATCACTATTTAAGGTATCAAGTTTGTGCAAGTCATTACTTGATAGATCATCATATAACATGGCTTGTTTTTAGTTCTTAGGTGATGTGCTAGCTATCATGGTGGTCCTTGAGTAAATGAAATATTTTCAATGTGATTTTTAAGTGTAAATAATGGTCTTTATATTATTTGACAAAATTAAGGTCTCTTAGCAAAAGTTAAGGTAATTTTTAGAGTTTAAGGTTCATGGTTCTTATAGTATATATGCCTATTTTAGCCATTTTATCATCAGAGAGGCCTTGTGAATAATATTGGAAGATTTTCAAACATTTTTGAAGTCATTAAATGAGATATATGATGTATCTAAGATCATTTTATATGATATACCCATTCAAACCTATTTCAAGTCTTCACAAACCCTTCAAGTCATCAAATAACCCTTCAAACACCCCATATTAGTAAAATTACATTGAAAAACTTTGAAAAGGTGGTGTGTAGGTGTCACATTATACTAGTAATGTCTCCTAAATAGGTTTCATTTCCATTCACTGTCATTACAAGGTGTCCATATGCATAAAAGAGTCCATTTTAGAGGTCAAACCCACTTCCCATTCACTCAAATGGGCCCCACACATGATAGGTGTGACATTTCAGATTCCACATCTATAATACTTGTTTTTAAATTATGTTTGACCTCTAATTTACCTCCTATCCACTAATGGCATTCCAAGGTATGAAACTTGAGAAAATGTAGGAAAATAAAGTGTTTAAAGGTGTTTTATAGGCTTGTCTAGATCTATATGGTCATGCACATATAGAGGGATGTCATGAATTTTATCAAGGATAATGGTAGGTATATAAAATAATTTTCACATCAAAAATGTGCAATGTAGGTCAAAAACTATTTTTCTTTCTCCACCAAGCTCTTTGGCATCCATTGATAATACTTCAAGTATTTTTATTAGTCTATAAAGGAGAGAGAAGATGGAGAGCTAGCCTTTTGGGAAGAGTAAGGGGATATAATGGCCTATCCATTATTGTAATTGGTTTTTAGATTCATATCCTATGCTCTATGAACAAACATTAAGAACTTAAGCATTCAGAGTTGCCTTCTTCACTATGTAGGGATCAAAATTGTAATGATTTTAGTGCATCCTTGAAGTGGTTTTGATAATAAATGATTGTATGTGTGTTATGTGGCCCATAATATTTTGTATCCAACATTACCCACTATTAGTTCACACATTTGAGCCCTAGAAAACAAAAAGACCTTGATGTTGTCACTTGTGTGCGCTGTAAATGGTGTTGTTTCTTATTGCATAGTCTTCAAGGCATGATAATGTAAGTGAATAATGGTTTTGAGTTTTTTGATTATTTCTTTGATTAAAATTAGGTTTATCTTACTCCAAAACATAATTTAACCACAAGATTACCAAATAACCCCTTCAAGATCTACTCCAATGTGATTGTTATGTGTGTGATGTGATATCCTTTATAAGTGTGAACAAGGTATCTGTAGGGGAACACTAAGTTATTTTATGGGAATACATGTGTTTCACCTATTATTAATGTTGTATTATTTTTACCTCATTACCCTCACTACCATATACTCAAGCCCATTATCAATTTTAAGCTCTTGAGAGACAAGTTCTGGCAGTCACATTCGGCCTATGGTACAAACTAATAAATGAAGTGTTGGTTGTTTGATGCATATGGAATGTGTTGAGAAACCATTAATATTCATAAGTATTTGTAAAAGGGAATGGTAAATTGAGATATTTTGGTATATCAATTATTAATTCCACCAAATCTTCTTAAGAAGATAGGCACAGTCAAGATTTTGAAGGAACACTAACTATGATTATAGTTTTATAGAAGTAATAATAGAGTGATGAGGATATGAAGAGATATAGAGTGTTATAAGGGTAAATAAGAGTATTTAAACCTATTTATGACCCAATAAAATAATGGAACATCATGCCCACTTCTCAAATTCATACCCATAGTCAACATGCCTAGAATTTCCATCTATAGGCCTGACTGTAGGTGGAGAGAAAGTTGAATATAAAACCTATTAAGGGTGTATTTAAAGTGAGAATAATATATTAATGTTGGGAAATCACATAAATATGGTGATAAATGTTGATAAATATAGTTAAAATTTCCATGAAGAGGAGGCTCACCTTCTTACACACAGTCAAAAGTCAACTGCATCTTATAACCCATTTATGAGGAAGTAAAATGGCTAAGTGAAAGATGGAATATATTGAAGGTTAAATAGGTATATGAAAAGGTTAAATTAAAATGTGTAAATATTAAATACTCAATGGATCCTCAAAATACCAATCATGATATAGGCCTAATAACACCTACAGGTAGGACCTATATAAGAAGTGAAGATACAAGGAGCCATTCAGAGAAATGAAGTGAAAAGGGGGAAATAAGAGTTTCTTGAATTTTCATATAAGAGTCCATAATTTTTCCCATTTTAAACTCTATTCCTCTATATCAAAATAGTCTTGATGGGCCAATTAGGCCTAATTGGCCCAAACATGCATACATAAGCCTATATATGAAAATCAAAGACAAATTTCACCTCTTGGTTCATTATGAGGATGGAAAACTTATAGTAACTAAATATTAATGGAAATAATGGTCAGTGAGGTCCAAACTCAAAGAATTGAAAAGAAAACCCAAGAGTTAGCCCTGTAGGGTTAGACTACCAAGGTTAATCATAAGCCTAGGCAAGATTATCGAGACTATACAGAGAGTAAAATTGAAGGGAATAAAATAAAAAAAATGTTTTAAGACCCTAAATGCATGGTATATAATTTTATAGTCTTATCATCAATATTAATATGAGAGAAGACTACTTATGCCTATAGTAACACAAACTGGTCAAAACCAGTCATGCTAGCAATGAGACTTAAAGGTAGACCTTATGAGAGAGAAGGGTAGAGATGGTGGTATATGTATATTAGGTCAAGTGAAAGAGATGGAAATCATGTAGAGGGTGTTATAGGATGATTTTGAGGTCACCAACTTACCTACAAGTGAATTAGGGTCTTAAAGGTTGATTTAGGCCATTAAGGCCTAAAACCACTCTTAAGACTCAAAAACTTTGCCTTATTATTGTGGAATATCAACCCCCCAAGTATACCTAATGCATTTACAAGGTATAAAATTATGATATAGGTCATAATAAGGTTTTTATAAATAGAGGAATATAAGGAAATGGCCATTTTAGTCCTATTTATCCTCTCAAGATTAATTGTCCTAAGTTACCACATCGAGCTACCTAATATAGTGCTCATATCTCACCAAGAATAATGAATCAAAGTTATTTCACTTAGGAGGATTTGGGGACCTCTACAAACTCAACATCTATGGAGGAGATAGTTTCAGTAGGGAGCCTATCTTTATGAACAAACCTTAAGACTACAACTACCTAAAATGCTTAGTAGAAGGCTTGAGGTCTGCCAACTTCCATTCATATCTCACCACAAAATTTTTATGAGACCAATATAAGATATGGGGTTTTATAGGGGTATATTTGATAAATATCCATGGCCATAAGTTTTGGATTGGAGGCCTATACTTTATGAACCATTTTTAAGATGGTAAACCTCAAAAACCTTGCATATACCATAATATTGAACCAATTGAGAAGATATTGAAGATTTTGTATCCAATTTCATTGGTATTACATATTAAAAACTTGGTTCACATATTATAATTATATGAGATCTAATCCATGGTACTAGTGTGTATAGATAATTGTACAGACATCCCAAAAAAAACATTTTTTATAAAGTTTAGTGATTGAAATAGGGTATAGAGATTGGTGTAATATTTTATATCATTGGGGAAGGTATTATGAGGGCTATACCATTCTCTTAGGCCTAAAATTTCTCATATTTCTCCTTATAAATTCTTATACAATTCTACATCAAATGTCTAGTCTACAAAAGCTAGTAAGAGGTGATCTAGTCACCTAGATGGTCAAAGTTACAAGTGTATACTAATAAAGTAGATATCATGATATATAATGTTGATTTAGGTCTAAAAAATACTAATTCACTTGTTTTTAAGGTATTATTTATGTTTCTTATCCACCCAAGCAAATTTCCCAGTAGGCCTACTTGGCTGACTAAAGAAGATGTTTTTGGGTATAGAGGGGATAATAAATGAGTTAATACAGGGAAATTACACTCTTTAAAATACCTCATGTTGGATATTATGGTACCTCTCATGGTCATTATAAAGTAAAGGGTAGTTTCAAAGCCTAGTCAACATGCAAGGAGAAGGGTGGGATACTTAATGACTCATGGAAGCTAATTAGAGAATAATGCACATTTATAAATACCAAAAGGGATAGTAATTAACAAAATTGGAATAAAAATAATCTTCATGGGGTCAAAAAAGCTTGAACAAACCTCCACCACTCCACCTCCATGTCACACTCTTGATTAAAGGCCACCAACCATGAAGGAAATGCATGAAGGGAGTCATGAGGGCTATTATAACTATTATTTGAGTGGATTATGGTCATTTATGACCTATAAATATCACCTCAATGCCACATTTACCTTTATCACCTTATCATTCTTATTATATTTATGATTTTAGCATATTTTACACATCCCCCAACTAGGTATGAGGAAACTCTACCTAGATTTGTCCCTTATAAACCTCTTGAACTAATATATGGACTATTTTAGCTTATTAATGTCAGTATTTATTGTGTTATATACTTGTTTTCTATGAATAAGAGGTATATTTTCTCCCTTTGTAGGTCTATGCCTCACCTAGATGCTAACATGTGTTCTATGCAGGTCATATAATGTGTAAGGTGTTAATGGATGAGTTTAGAGTGGAAGTTTAATTAATAAGTGTCTTGAACCAGACCTTATCCTCTTTAACCTCATTTTATAGTCATATAATACAACTTATATATGAAATACTATTTCCTAGAAGCTCTTAGAGATAGTAATTTAGGTTAATGTATTTTCCATTAGTATTGTTTAAGGTTAAGGAGAGTGGATAACTTATATTGGTACATCACCATATTTAGATTAGGTTTAATTTTATACATTTATCTACCTCCTCTTTCACCCCAAAATTTAGTATATTGTAGTGATTTGACCTCAATAGATGCACCAAGGTATCTAGCCCTATAAACTAGAAGTTCAGCCCAACCATAGGTCACCCACAACCTTGTGATAATTCCATGTTACACCAAACTTGGAGGTAGGTTTGAACAACCTCCTCCTAGGGTGAATTTTGGAGTGTTAATAGTAACCCAAGATATGACCAATATTATTATCAATGTATATAATGAGAACATAATCATTCTACTCAATACATTAATAATTTTATCAACTATGCTCATTCTATAACACATGCTTGGGAAGAATCTTAACTAGAGTATTGAACATAAAATAATAATAAAAAACCTTATGATGATACCAAAACATTATAAAGATATATACATCATTCATGATATATATTTTACCGCATGGCATCTCACAAAGAATTAGACAAAAAATGTACTTGCATGAGGAAAAGATGTGTATGTTGATATTTTATATTATTTTTTATCTTGACAATGAATTTTGATAATGGAGATGATACCGATATATGAAACTGAGCATGATGTAGACATATATACTATAATTTTTTCAATTATGTATTAATTTGAATTTAATTATGAATAAATATTCTATAATTTGTGGAATTTCATGGATAATTGACTATAAATGTATACATAAGAGGATAATATGTGTTTATTGAGTTTTTATGTTGTATTTGGTCTTAATAATGAATTGTAATATTGGAGGTGATACCAATATATCATAATAAACATGATATAGATATATATACTAGAATTGATTCAATTATGTATTAATAAGAATATAATTACACATCATTATTCTATAATTCATTATATCTCATTGAGAAATTGATTAGAAATTATAGGCATGATGACAAGATGTGTACATTGATATTAAATTTACATAATTATATTTGGTCTTTACAATGAATTATAATAATAGAGATGATACTAGTAATTCAAACTAAGCATGATATAAACATATACAATAGACTTGCATAAATGGTGTAATAATGAGAATAATGGTACAATTATATTTATTTTATTCTTATTTGAAAAGTAATTAAAAATAATATCTAAACTTCAATTGATTCTAACATGTATTAATCAAATTTATTTTCCACCTTAAATTATTAAATAATAATAATTAAATTTTATATTTATTTTTAAAAAATTATATTCAAATTTATTTAAAGGAAAAAAATGTTTTTCAAATGTTAAAATCTTCCTACAATCAAGGATAATATAGTTCATTGGTATCACCATTTCTTTGAATTGTGACATTATTCAAAGAAATCAAGGTCATTTTATTTATAACTTTCAAAACAATATTACATTTGAATCCCAATTTCCTTTATGGCTCACTTTTTCTTAATATACCATATAATATATCACATTGTCATATTTTATGAAAGATTGAAAATCAAGTTTAACTGCTAGTAATATTTTACACACACAAAGACTGATAATATTTAATTACAACACTATTAAAGTGGAAATTTTATCATAGGACATTAGTTAACTACTAACAATATAATTCATATTTAATTAATATATAAAAGGTACGTGTCAATATAATTTCTAATATTAGTTTCATTTATAGTCATGTCATTTTTATTTATTTTATTACATGTTAACAATGAAATATCCTTTATTAGAACAATGTTGCTTACTAAATTTGACAAATTTTTGGACATTTTAAATAGATGTTATACAAGTGTTATTGGATGTCCTAGGTTGCACCCTAACTAAGGAAAGGACTATTCAATTTCAAACCTCAAACCTAATCCAACATGGGAATGGCCTTAGGTTGTGGGTTACCTAATTATGGGTCAAGCCTTTATATTTTAAGGGGATAACTCCCCTAATTTTTTCATTACAATGCTCTCTCTAAGATATAAAATATATGGAGATTAAAATGGTAAATAATATTACATAATTAAAATCATAATCTAAAGTGTGGTGATTCACCTAATGATTTTTCATCCACTCTCTAATCTTGAACTCTTCATCACAATAATAGACTATAGATACAACTAACACACTATATTTAATGGATTAAAAATAATAGTTCTTATCATAGAGGTCAGTTTGATTGACTAAAGTAAGATATAAATGAGGATAAGGTTTGGTTTGGTTCAAAGGAAATTACAACCAAACATCCACTTCAAACATGAGACATCAACACCAAGACACACTAGATGACATGTAAGGAAGGTTTGTTAGCAATTAGGTGGAACTTGGACCTGAAGAAAGGAATATGAAATCATTTTTTGTATATAAATAAAAGTATAAAACACTAAGTACTGATCATGAAGAAGTATCAACAAGTATTTTATTCATTTATCCAAGAGGTGTAAAAGTACAAGTGTTGGTAGAGTTTCCTCATACCAGCTTGAGGGATATAATTGAAAGATAATATAATTTAATATATATAAGATATGGGGAGAGAATAAGGGTAATATGACATGGAAGTGAGATAAGGGGGTCAGAATCAACCAAGGTCCACTCCTAATGATAATTACATTAATTACAAGTAGTCCCTTTATCAACTCTTTATGAGTTGTCTTAAATACATCCTTTTGGAGTATAAATGAGAGAAATGGAAGTTGAGTCAGTTTCAATTATCCTTTCCAAATGGTTAAATTTACTTAGAATATTACATACTCCTTTTAATGGAAGTTACATGACCTAGATGGGTGTACTTAAGCCTCCAAAAAAGTGTTGAGCAACCCACTAGTCTCTATCATGAAGATCAAACATTGAAACTACCTCTAACTTGAATAATGACCTTTAAAGTGAATAATTTTATCTTTAATTATTAGTTACCAAGTGTAACATCTTTAATTTATTCCTTTCATTAAATTTTTAATGCCAATTTGAACTCTCTTTATTGACCAAATAAGCCAACATGGTCAATTAGGCCTAAATGTCTAAGTGTTGGTGATTTACATCCAATAGAGACATATAAGGGAGCTTTAAAATATGTGAGTGAGTGTTCTCAAACCTAAATAAACATATTCAAACTTGAAATATGTTTCTATAATCCTAAAACACTTGAAAACCCACTTGTCCAAGTTGACTAGCTCACTTTCCTTAAGCATTGGTAGACTAACAATTTTGAATGAATTTATAGAGGCCTTTAAAAATTAAGTTTTTGGCATGTTATGCCTTGATAATATGTTTTAATTCCCATACTAAATATCCCAAGGATTGGAATCAATCTACCATATACCCCTCATTATTCTTAAAACTCTAAAATAGTATGGATTTATGACACTTATATACCATGTCTATACAATCAGGTACCATGGGTGGAGTCCTCTCTAACTTTAATTTACCATCCATGATATTTATAGGTCATTATAGGGTTCTAAGTTACCAAAACACAAAAAAAATTATAACTAGGTCTACCTAGGGTTTTAGGGAGGTTTAGGAGTACTTAGGAATCTTAAGGATAGTTCATATTGTAAAAACATCCAAGTATATAAAATTTCCATTGATATCAAGGAAACTGACCTAATAACCTACCATGAATGGGATGGGTTCCCATATGAAGGGTGGATGAAGATATTAACATTAGAAAGTGACCCTCGGGTAGTCTGTAGGCCATTTTTGAGTGCCTAATTTCTTAAGTTTTATTCATGATGTTTATCCCCAAAATTATAATAAATATATCATATATTATTAGTTCATAGAGATAATTAAACTTTGGTAATATCTCTAATATTGATCACCTATGTGGTGGAGTACATGAGCAGTTGAAGATGGCCTTCAAACTACTCATGTATGGATGGACTAGTTTGAGCAAGGTTTTAAGGATATTTGATTATTTTTACCACCTCTTGGAACTTTTATCCTCTATTTTGGGTATTTATCACAATCATAAATATTTCATTTATCATTGAAATAGTCATAATATCTTACAGGGGTCTCAAGATGGCACTAGGGTCTGAAGATAGGCCTATGTACTTGACTATATTAGTTCACCTTTAAGGTTTTTAACTATTAATTTGGATGTTGATTCATTTTATATGATTCCTAATCAAATTTAATATCATTTCACACTATTTCAAGACCACTTTTGGACTCCAAATAGATTGTAATCCTCTTCTAAGCATAATTTTGCTTGCTTAATCCCCTAGCTACTTGTCTTAGACATGGCTTGGTGTAAGAAAAAATAATGGTTATACCCAATATTTTTATAACCAAAATGACATAATTTATGCATTAAATGGGTAATAATGGCCATTTTTTTCCAAATTTTAATACTTGACTATGCCGATAAGGTCTTCAAGTGACCATTTTGTCCATACTAGTAGCTTAGAAGCGTATAGACTATGTGCTTAAGTCTGACTATCTTGAGTGTAGACTTCAACACTATATTTTGAGGTATTTGGGACTTTTTTTGTGTCTATCATGTCTTAAGGTCCAATATTATTCTCATATGAGGGTTTTATAAAGACCATTTCTTTGTATATTCTACATTCTTCATGCTTAGGGCTCAAGTTTGCACATGCTTGCATTATTTTATGATTGTATAGGTGTCATTCTACCCCTCCATTGGGTATGAAATTTAATTATCCTTCCATAAATTATTCCATTATATTATAAACAAAGTATGATCTTTGTTATGCATTGATACACTTTAGGTGCACATTTACTCATGTTGATTGTGGGTAAGGTCTTGGTGTCATGCTTTGTATGAAGGAGAGTGATCAATAGATGTTCAAACCTTAACTACACGTTTATGACTCCACTCATATCCCATAATGAACATATTCTCATGTAATCATTAATTTCCATGTCTTTGGATGATATATATAGTTTCTCTTTGTGAAAACCTACTACAGTAGACTTAAAGGTTAGCTGTAGGTTATTTTTGCACTCTCAATTGACTATGTGCCCATATAGGTCCAATACCATGTGGTTTCAAGCTTCTAATTTTTATAATGGAGTATTAAGGAATATTTTATGGTTTTAAAAATTTCTATTACTTGTCATTATAATATTCATGTACTTTCACCTAAAGTCTACCTAGATGAGTAGTATGTAAGTGCTCCTTTAGGCTGAGTCTCAACCACCTATGAGTAAAGTGAGGTGTTTATACCTAGAATAGGTTCATTCATACCTCTTAATTTATTAAATATTATCATGGTGGAATTATTTACCCTTAACTCTTTTTTTAATACACATGGTGGTCTCCACTCTGTCTTCTACAACTTACCCTATTTTGCGCTTGATATGTTGACTATAGGTTCTTAAGGTGATGTTGTAGGTATGCCTCTATCTTAGGCACTCTTTAGAGTGTTAAATTTTATAATAAATATTATATAACTAATTTATAATCACTAACACATTTTATATCTCATAAGAAACCTCAAAATCCCATGAACATGTTATTTTCTTCAACTCTCTTACACGCTATGGATGGGCCAACTCAAGGGGATATAGTTGTGTGTCATTTGAGTCTCCCTTGGGATAGAAGGCATGAATATTGGATTGAAATTTTATTTTTATTCTCTATGGGTATCTTCATCCTAATTATGTTCTTTAAATATCTAATATACCTCTTTTTTATTATTCACCCTCCATCCTTGATACAACTCCAAGCTATCTCATTGTACAGACTGAGACAATCAAATTATAATATCTAAGGGGAATGTTGTAAGGATACTTATGATTTTCATATATAATTAGGTCCTATATTATAAATTTTCACAATTCATATCTTATCTTACCTACACTTATCCTTTTAAATACCTCTCTTAGCCTCATTAAAGTGCTCTTTTTGGTGCCTGTTGACTGTGTCAGACCCTTGTACGGATAGAGGAGGGAATGAGACTATCTCCAAGATATAAGGATGGTTTTTCAATTTTATTGAATAAATTTATTTATAAAAACTAAAATTTAAGAGGTAAAATTAACCATTATGAGTTTTATTGAAAAAAAATAAACCAATTTACCTTAAAATTCCCAAAATAACCTTAATTTTTGATAATAAGGTAAATTGGGTTCACTATGAGGCCTTGAAAGTCTGCTTTCCATGTTTGAAATCAGTTGATTTTCTTGGTATCCTAGTTTAGTGAATGAACTTACTTAGTGTCCATTATGTCTCGCCCATGTATACTTATTAAACCATCTCAAACACCTTTCCTCTTAATGTAGTAGTCATGACTACTTTAGGTGGTAGTTTTGAACTAAGTTTCAACCATATTATTCATTAAGACATCAACTACCCATTTAAGTACTAAGATCTTAGTTAGGGAATTTTAAATACATTATTTACCACATGGAACATAAGGTAAGTGTTTTTTGTCCCTATTTTGGGTGTTAGAGCATGGTATCCCTTTCTTAGACCTCTATTACAATGCCCTAGCTATAGGTGGAGACCCCTTTCAAAGAGAAACTCATGTTATCTTATACATATTTGGAGTTATATGGAGGGTGTTAATTTGGTTCACCTTACATGAAGGTGTCTCTAAAATCCTCTAACTTCCATGACATCTTTAATGCCTTGTTAATTTGTCTCAACTTGCCCTTCACCATTGAATTCATGCCTCAGGTCTGAGCTCTAAAGGGGATTAACTAAGTTCTTGATCAAGTGAGGAGAATTATTTTTTACCTTATATTATCTATATCTCCCTCACTTTAATTTTTGATTTAGAATTTGAATAAATCCCATATGAAGTGGAAACAAACTATCCCATTTTGGAGTCACTCATGCCCTTCCACATAGAACACCCCCTATTCATGATGACCATTACAAATGAAACTTCAGATTTGAGCCCAAGAGGAGCTGCTGGAGATTGTTATGCTTGATGGTCAATGGAATGATATATTTTAAAGGTAAAGGGGACATGAAATAAACTAATTTACTAATAAAACACTTTAAACATCATCAATATTTCCTCCTAAGAGCACTAAAATCTTACAACTTCAAGAAACTCAACTCATACTCTATAAATAAAAGAAGGTTTAGAGTTTTCTTGATTTTGAAACTCCCACACATGTGGGGTAGGGTTGTGGGTGATGGGTATAATAAATTGGATACTTATGAACAAAAAACAAGCATTTTTGCAAAAAAACTCCAAAAGTAGACTAAAACTGTTACAATCTTCAAACCCTACATAGATGGAACAACTCATGAGAGTGCATAGATTTCTATCCTTTGTTCATAAAACATAG
Source organism: Torreya grandis (assembly GCA_037957365.1). Taxonomy (NCBI): domain Eukaryota; kingdom Viridiplantae; phylum Streptophyta; class Pinopsida; order Cupressales; family Taxaceae; genus Torreya; species Torreya grandis. The sequence continues at coordinate 158,651 of JARHVA010004961.1, read as the reverse complement.
GATATGGATTTGAACATAATATCCATGAATGGTATAGTCAATGGACACCCTTTCATTCCAAAAAATCTTAGGTTATCAATTTCTCTCTCTTATCTATACTAAATGAAAAACTAAGATGTTTCACAAGCTGACAAAGAGAGTGATGGAAATATGGGATATGTTTCTATAATATTAGTGATTTTAAACTATTATAAATCCTATATTTATACTTTGGGGTGTATATATATCCATGGGATCATATGGAATAAAATTCTTGCAAGTACACTTGTATAAACTTGGTAAAAACACTTAGTTTTGGCTTAAAACTACTACATTTACCTTGGAGGTTGATGGAGAGTGGAATACAAGTGCTCCTTAAACTACTGGATTCATGTATGGACATATCTCGTGAGATATTAAACTCTTTGTTTACCCCCCAATGTGTCATATCATTCAAAAACCACCTATTAAAGTCATAAAAGGGTAATAAAACATATAAAAGTGGTGTGTACATTATAACTTGACTTTTTCACCTTTTTGAGGAGTGATGAAGAATATGGGAAGTATTATATGACTTAAAAATTTAAATTAATGACAAAAATAACCCCATTTTACCACTTGGTACACTTGAACCAACTTTATTATGGTCATGAATGCCTAAAATAACACTAGGTTTGAAGAGCCCTTTACCTTAAACTTTCCAAATGAACCTTAAATAATGTTAAAATTATCACTTAAATATCATGTCATGGAATTATAAGACTATAAAACCTATGAAAAGGTTATGTTTTGAATGTAGGGTTTACTAATTTGACCTGAGGGTCAAAATTGGTCAACATTTTTAATGACTCCAAGGGATGACCAACCTACTGGTCAAGAGAACCCAGTGGCTCAAGTATGACATGATATAAAACACCACAACCATGGACTACCCAATTTATATATTAATCAAGGACACTTCTTGTACTCATAGCAAAATCAAGATACATAAATGCATGTAAGGGAAATAAACCTAACATCTAAGAAACACACTAAGCAAGACATAGACACAATAAAGGAAAACAAACAATAAACTTGTGTAAACCAAACTTATTGGAAACAAGAAAAATAACCCATAAAAATATTATATACAACTAACCTCAATTTATCTTATCCCTCCTGGATTAGAGGGGATGTTTCTTAAGACTCTCCTTCTATAAGATAGACAATGGTGTGAAGCAAGTACCTCTATGAATGGGGAACTTGGTGGCATAGTCCTCTTATCGACCAAGTCACTTATGATTATTTCAAGTGCCATATAAGCTATAAATAAATGGACTATGAACGTGTATTCACTTGGTGCTCCAAAAATCACCTCTTGTTGTTCTTGATTGATTTTGACCTCTGAAAGAAGGCTAGTATAATTTTGGACTATTGAGATTTTGGCCTCATAGGTCAAATGTCAACCACCTACATCAAAAATTTTTAGTGACCATCATATTATCCTACTTGTGATTTCCCATAGCTTGGTCATGTCTTCCTTATCATGATGAGAGTCTTTGGATTTTTATTGAGAACATCATGTTGCATTATAGTTTCATGCTTAATCCATGGTGTCATGAATATATTAAACATTGTAATGTTATATTAGGTTTCATGGCATATTAGAATGAGAGGTATCATTGTCAAGAGGTTATGCATTCAAATACATACCTAACGCTATTTGAGGAGCATGTTTATATCCTGGTAGTATGACGGTGTCTCAAGAAATGTTGGAGGTTATAACATAATGGTCATAATGTGTTTAAGGTCTATTGTCGATGGAAAATTCCTCTAAACTCATTTAGCACTCCATTTACCCATCTTAAATCATTAATTACACCTCAAAACCCCCTCATAAGCCTATTTTACCTTATGAACTCTATAAAATGGAAAGTGATGTGTTAAATACATTAAAAAGGGCCTAAAATAGATGTTATCCATGCCATATATTTTCCACAATCATTTCATTCCACATTAATCCCCTTTATGGGCCACCCATATCCTTTCCACTAGCCAAGTGGGCCCCACATGATAATTTATGTCTTATACACTTCCATCCTACATTTATCCTACTTAAAATAGGTTTATTAATGCATGGTGTTCCTCATTTGATCATAATATGGCATTTCAGAGTTTGAACTTGGAGAAAATGATGGAAAAAATCACTGATTTAGAGCCTTTCTACATATTGTATAGAATGTATAGACTATACCATATAATAAGGGATATTATTTTGAAGGTGATCCCATGTTTAATGTCTTAGTAGAGTTTTATGGAAAATTGAGGTCAATCAGGCTCAAAACTGGTCCTACAACTTCTTCACCTTCTTTGTCAGCTTGGACAACTCCTCAAATTTATGTTTGTACTGTATAAAGGATTGAGAGTGGAGGTCCTAGTTCTTGGTGATTAAAATTAGACTCAACCAAATTCCAATCATGGAAAATTTCATGAATATTCCCCTACCAACTTTATGAACCTTCCTTAATAATTTAAGTAATGTGTATGCACTTCACATATGCACATGCCATTTCTAATTGGATGGTTTTTATGAATTTTGATTGGTTTTCTCAATACAATCACTAATTTTGTTATATTAGGTCTTGAAGGGATATTATATGGAATTTTAAACACTTGTATCACGTGTTTGAGTCCCCACACCTTATAAATATTCATGATTAGTCATTATGTGTAACCTGTAAGAAAGTTTGTGTAATGAATCAAGGTTTCATGTCTTTGTCAATAATTGCAAGTTGAGTAGGAGAGGGTTTGGATATTTTTTAATGTTTTCAATGCTTAGTTGAATGTCCAATTTCCCTTATCATCTTATAATAGCTAAAAGAGAAGGGACTTATGCATAGGTAGAGTTAAATATGTAATGGACTGTGTGCAATCTAAGGCACTTGTAGGGTTCACATATAGCTCAAGAGCATTGAAAGGATGTTATTTTGGTAATGGATTTTCTTCATGCCATCTTAAGTAAGCTTCTCAACCATCATAAAAAACTAAGTAGTCCTAAAATACACCTTCTATACTTGTAAACTCATCTTAGTCGCTTATTAGCATTGTTTAAGGTTTCCTTTGAGAAATTAAGGTGCTATAAAAATTTAAGGTCTCAATTTTAATATTTTTATGTTTTATTTACACCTACAAAGCTTCATAATTTATTAGATATGGTCTAAGGTTCTCAAAATACAAGTAGTTGTTCATAAGAGAGAGTCTTTACATCCATTCCATGTCAATACCCACCAATGTCTTTTCACTCTCCATCACTATCTTTGTTCTAAGTTTACCCCTTGTTTTTCCAAATTTTTGTCTCCTTATCATTCTTTTTCAACCCTCCTTCACCCACCCATCCTCCCTCTAAAGCCTATACCATATTAATAATACTCCATAAACCCTTGATAACCCTTTGGAGACTATAAGGTCATGGAAATAAGAGTTTCATTGGTTTCATAGCCTTTCAAGATGATGAAATACATCTACAACCAACCATGTGGGCTACTATAGCAGAGTATTAAAAGGAACATGAATTATGAAGGCCATTCATGTACAAGTTAAAGAGAGAGGGATAATTAGAAGGATTTGTAATCAAAGAGCAAATGTTAATTGATCACCATAAGGGTTCCAAAGCAATGTTCACCTCAAGTGTCACATGTGGACTATCCTAGTTCATACACAAGGCTACACTCCTTGGTGGCTAAGCAAGTGGAGAAATAGTCAAGGTTAGTCTTAAGATTGATAAGAGCACATCATGGTGTTATGGAGTGTATATTAAGGAATTAAAGGGGTCAGTAGTGATAAATATGACAAAATACTTCAAGTGTGAAGACATTTACTTCCTTAAGAAGATCTAACATAGTTAAATAACACCTACAATAGTGCTCTAGTAGGTATACCAATAGTCAGTAGGATAATGGAAAGGTGAATTGATATAAGAAGAGTTTGAAGCCACCATATACTTGAGTTAATATTCAAAGGAATAGTTTCACAATTAAGGGAACCTTAATGATAATTCCTAGTTCTCTAGGTCTAAAACTCAACCTCATGAGTACTTACAGACATGCCCCTCCTCACCATGGACTATATTATAGGTTAGTGAGTTCCAATAATCATGATGACAATCATTCAATGAGGGAAATTATGAAATAAGGTTATTAATATCAATATAGTGAATTTAATGGACTAAAATGGTACTCTACCATTCCAAACCCTCCTTTGGACAACACCTATAGTATCATTGTACCTATTTATAGTCAGTTTGTGAGGGCAAGTAATGTATGATTTTCTATTTTTAGAGTGAAGAGAAGAGCAAATTCATGATGTTTCAGGGAATATTTTGAGGAATTTAAATTTTTAATAATTACAATAATATTATTACCTAGAAGTGGAGATACATTGACTCACTCAAAGAGGCATAATACAAAAGATGGACACCTATAGTAGTCCCATCACAAGCCTACAATCATCACATTAAGGCCAAAATATATCAAGTATTCAAATTGGAGGTTACTATTGATATAAATAATGGAAAGGTAAGATTCAAAAGGGACTTATTGATGATAATACTGACCAAGAAAAATTCATGACACTTTTATGGGAGGAGACAAGCCCCTTACTTAGCCAAGGACATAGAGGAACACCTACTAGCTAGTCATGAGACTAAGACCAAGAAACCTTTTGTAGATTAATAGGGTACCTAATGAATAGCAAAAAGGAAAATAAATGGAATGAAATATAATTATATGGTGTTAAATAATAAAAATGGGGAAAAGGCATCAAAACCCAGGACTTTGGGTTTCATGCCCTTGACTATATCTAAACCCTAGGAGACTATGTGTACTATTCAGAGTTTAGATTGATTGAAGACTTGGAATGAGAAGGTGATCAAACATAAGGGTATTAGAGAAATTATGAGACTCCATATTTAAACTAAAAAGCTTAAAATTATCCTATATCTCCACATTCACTAAAATTCATAGAAAAGATAAGAGTACCCATAGTTTTAGTGAATTCGATCAATATCCCTATGAGGGCATTAATATGCATATAGAGAAGATAGAAAATCAAATATAGAGGATATAATCAAGGTGATTAATACTATATTAATCTAATGAGTATTAACCAAGGTAATTAAATGATTCTACAATCAAATAACCCTTAGAGGGAATGTTTGCATACCTCTAAGTGTCAAATTAAGCCTTAATATCCAAACCTTGATAAGTAAGTCAGATGCTTAAAGGGACTAGTCACATCATGAAGTCACAAAATGTGATATAAAATGGCAGAGGTCAGATATATGAAATATTTATGATGTTTTTAATCCATAAAATCACCCACAATGGGATTAAACACATCAGATTCCAAGCTCAACCACATAATCTATAGGGAATATGAGGCTAGTCTGAGAAAAAATGGCCATTTGAGGGCCTTATAGGCATAATTAAGCATTGAAATTTGGAGGATATGATAATTTTAACCTAATAAAAATCCTAATTTATTCCATATGACCAAGTAAATAGGGAAGATAGAGTATATTTTGTCTTAGAGGTAGGGCACTCTAGGGACTAAAAACCTTGTAAACTTGTCAAATAGTGCAAGAAAGACCAAAATGCATGGTGAGAATATTTAGAGACATGAATATATTATGAGGGAGGTGTTTTTAAAAATTAATAAGTTTTGAATAGAATTCATACATGTTCATACCTCTCAAAGTGGTCAAGAAGGCATCAAGGACACAGTCAGGCCTTTTAGGCTTAAGGTCCTAAAGGGGCCTAACCTAATTTATAACACCAAATGGACCTTAAAATGAATTTAATAATATTTAAGGGGAAGTAAAATATTTATTAAATATATTGTATTTTATAATAACAACATAGATAAGTTAATTTGGCCTTACAATACATTAAACCCTCCTAAAATGCAAGGACAAGCCAAATAGGCCATTTTCTTTCACTTGTATCCATACAAACATCTATCATAGGAGGACAAGGATATAAAAATATTTATGGGTAGTGGGTCACTATATATCCAATTTTTATAATTTAATTATAGGTTAGATGTCACACCTTTATGAATCATCCTTAAGGGTTCAAACTAGTTAAAACCCTCCCAAACCCTCAATTTTAATCTGATAGAGAAAATCTAGTTGGAGATACTCCTAAAAGAGATAGTTTGGCCTATATTATTATTGTAAATTTTTTAATACTCTCTTATAATCCCTCCCATTAGGATGAGTTGTATGGAATTGTATATATTTCTCATAAAATATATAGTTTTGTGAAGATTTGGGTAGAATATAAGGCTTTATACATGCTAGAGAGATACCAATAATTAGAGATGTAATTTTGTAACTTATTACATGTTATAAAATCATAATTTCATTATAAATTTTCTTTAAAATGTGCCTACTAGTACCTATAAAACTACTAGTCTTCCATGCTTAAGGAAAGTGAACCAGCCAGATTGGAGAATTGAAATTTCAAGTTACTAATGCATTTATAAGCCTTTTTCATGGTTAGAAGTTTTTTTTAGTCATTTATCACATTAATACATAGGTTTTAAGTCCTTTATTATAGGTTTCATGGAGGTCAATATGCAAATATCTAGGCAATTAGGCCTAATAGGCCTAATTTGCCTATGTTGTCATCAAAGAAGGTCAAGTTGGCATTATAAGGACTAATAAAATGAGTCAATGTAGGGAGGTTACATTGGTAACTAGTCCTTGAATGATATTCAATGTGCATTTCATATCTATGCTGAACGGACAAGACAATTTCCTTGACATCATCAATTTCCTCTAAAGGAGTATGGGTTGATACATAATCATGATTTCCTAATTAGGTAACCTAATCATTAGGTAACCCACAACCTAGGTTCATTACCTTATTATCCTAAGCTTGAGGAATAGGATATGAACAATGCTCTCTTCAACAAGGGTGAAACTTAAAGTCTCTAACAATTTTGGCATGCCTAGTGAGACCAATTTCAAGTGCATTAAAGCATGATCTAGAGACATTTGAGGATATTTAGAAGTTAAAGACATTAGTATCAATATCTACAGTCACCTTGATTAGTTTTAATTATCTTTAGGAAGGTTTTAAATCAGTTTTAGGATAAAAAATATCATGGTTTCATTGTTGCATAGGTAATAAATTTCTAGTCATGGTTTTGATCTAATACACATGTTGTAAAAGGAGTCATCATAGCATATGAGGTAGGATTCTACCCTCCATCCCCATATCCACCCTATAATATCCCATATGAGAACTATATTTATCCTTACCAACCATACAATACACAACCTACATACTACCAATACCATTCACCATATTTTGAGCCTCCTCCACCTCCATGACAACCTCCTCACCCATGTGATTAGTCATATTATATGTCTGTTATCCCTTAAAATAAACCTAAACCAAAAAATCACCATTTATATTATATATTTAAAATTTTAAGAAAGAGAGGGACAAGTTGTAGGTGGATCCTATATAATAAAAGAAGAATGAGTGTCAATTCCTTATTCCTCATAAAATACTCATGCAAGCTAACAATAACTAGCTATGATTCTTAGTACACCTCTTTTCCTTACCTCTCTAATCATATGAGATTTCTTAGTCCACAATTATTTTCTTGATAACAAGGCAAGTATTTCAATTTTCCCTAAATTAGTGTCAGATAATTTGAACATGGTGTGTAAACCTATGTCTAAATCTTAAGCTGTAGTGGAATGGCTTTCCTATAAAAACATTTAGCATTGCCAAAAACCTTCAATTCACACTCCATTACTACCCCAATATTTTATTTATGTAAGACTTTATTATGTTAGACTTATTACCTTGCTTGTTTATGTGTTTGGATAGTGATTTTATTGCTAAGGTTGGGGGATGTTTATTTAAGGACTTGTCTCATATGGTGTAAAACCTGATCATGGTATGGAATTCAAAATTAAGTGTAAATCACTCTCTAAATTCCACATACAACCTTACACTCTAACCATCCCAAAGGCATATTTCCTTCACCTCCTTTATCCAAAGCAATCTACTTGTGTCCAAATTCCTATGCCTGCTAAAGAGCCTAAAGTGATCCCAACTTGGAAGCCTTCATGGGCAAAGGACCTAAAATTCATCATTCCTACCCTCAAAAATGAGGATAATTAAGGAAGAGAGGGTATTAAGTCTATTTCAAGGATACTCTCAAGTTCTCCAAACACATATTTAGTTCTTCACACTACAAAAACTTAAGAACATCCAATCATATTAGAAAGTGGCAAGGTAAACAAAGTTCTAAGGTCAAGAATGTTATATTCAATAATGACACTCCTAAGATTCTAAGTTAGAAGTGATAACTACAGGTGGAATTTGTCACACATTGATCCAAGTCTGATTACACCTAAGTCATCTCATGACAAACCCACATAATATTACCAAAATTATTAGAGAACATTCCCATTTGATCTTAAGGGAATGAATTCAAATTTCAAATTAGTTTTGTAGTAGTTAGTTTGTTTTTCCAAATAAGTTCTTTCCCCAAGTTTATAATTAGTTTCTTGTTGTTTGTTTCTTTTTCACGTTTGTCCTTAGTGTTATTTTTTTTTTCTTGTTTGTGTGTGTCTTTTAGTTGCTACAAGTCCTTGAGGTATTAAAATTACAAAGTAGTTTGGTAGTCCAAAGAGTCATCATCTTATGCTTCTTGTTTGAGTCACTTTGTCATGATAATGTCTGGGTTCTCATGACCAACAAGATGGTCACACATTAAAGTCACCATAAGTGTTAAAATTTTGGCCTCATAGGTCAAATTTCAACCCCTTACATTAAAACCATTCAGTGACCATCATCCTAACCTGCTTATGATTGCCCCTAGCTTGGTCATATTTTATTTATCCTGATGAGAGTCTTTAGATATTTATTAAGAATTACATGTTGTGTCATAGTTTCATGATTAATCCATGGTGTCATGAATATATTTATCTTTTTAATGTTATATTATATGTCATAGCTTCTTGTAATGAAAGGTATCATTATGAATAGGTCATGAAGTCCAATGGATACTTAACCCTATTTAAGGAACATGTTGATATCTTGATAATATGAAGGTGTCTCAAGAAATTTTGGAGGCTATGACATAATGGTCATAATGTTTTTAAGGTATATTATCCATGTCATATTCCTCTAAACTCATTTAACACTCCCATACCCCTCATAAGTCATTAATTACCCCTCAAGGCCCCCCTCATGAGCTTATTATACAATTTTAATTATAGAAAAAGGGAAAGTGATGTGTTAATTGTATTAAAAATGGACAAAAATATATTTTATCCATGTCATACATTGTCCACAAGCATTCCATGCCACATTAATCCCCTTTATGGGCCACCCACATTCGTTCCACTAGCCAAGTGTGCCCCACATGACAATTTATGGATTTTACTCTTCCCTCCTACATTTTTCCTACTTGAAATAGGTTTATTAATGCATGATTATCCTCATTTTATCATAATGTGGTGTTATTTTTTTTTTAAATTGTATAAAATGATGGAGAAAATCATTGATTTGGGGCCTTTCTATATATTATATAAATTGTATGAAATGTACCATATAGTACAGGATATGAGTTTGAAGGTGATCTCATGTTTTATGTCTCAACAAATTTTCATGTAAAATGGAGGTCAATAAATATCAAAATTAATCTTTAAACTTCTTCACCTTCTTTGCAAGCTTATACATCTCCCCAAGTTTCTACTTGTACCATATAAAGGAGAAAGAGTGGAGATCCTAGCTCTTGGACATGAAAATTAGACTCAACTAGCTTATAATCAAGGGAAATTGTCTTAATATTGGTCCCACCAACTTTATGAACCTTTCTTAAGAACTTAAGGAATGTGTATGAACTTTGCATTTTCATAGGTGATTTCCATGTGGATAGTTTTCATGAAATTCTTATTGGTTTTCTCAATACAATCACTGATTTTATTGTATCAAGTCTTAAAGGGTTATTATATGGAAATTTCAACACTTATCTCACATGTGTGAGACTCTATAGCTTATAAATATTCATGATTAGTCACTATGTGCAACCTGTAGGAAAGTCTATGCAATGAATCAAGGTTTCATGTCTTTGTCAATAATTTCAAGTTGAGTAGGATAGGTTTTAGAGATGTTTTAATGTTTTCAATGCCTATTATAATTTGAAATTACCCTTATCATATCATAATACCTAAAAGAGAAGGGACTTATGCATAGGTTGAGTTCACTATGTAATGGACTTTGTGTAGTCTAAGGCACCTACATGGTTCACATATAGCTCAAAAGCATTGAAAGGATGTTATTTTGGTAATGGATTTTCTTCATGCCATGTTAAGTAAGCTTTTAAACCATAATAACAACCTCAATAATCCTAAAATCCACCTTTTTTTACCAATAAACACATCTTAATCGCTTATTAACATAGTTTAAGGTTTCCTTGGAGAAATTAAGGTGTTCTAAAATTTTAACGTCTCAATTTTAGGGTTTATATGTTTTATTTACACCTCCAAATCTCGATAATTTCTTAATTATGGTCTAAAATTCTCCAAAGTAAAAGTAGTTGGTATTAAGAGGGACTATTTCCATTCATTCCATGTCAATCCCCACCAATATATTTTCACTCTCTATCACTATCTTTGTACTGAGTTTACCCCCTATTTTTCCTATTTTGCATCTCCTTGTCACTCCTTTTCCACCATCTTTCACCTACCCATACTCCCTCCAAAGCCTAAACCATATTAATAATCCTCCGTACATCCATGGTAAACTTTTGGAGACTATTAGGTCATTGAAAGTAGTGTTTTATTGGTCCCATACCCTATCAAGATGATGAAATAGATCTATATCCAACCATGTGGGATATTATAGTAGAGCATTAAAAGGAACATGAATGATGAAGGACATTCAAGTACAATTTAAAGAGAGAGGGAGACCAAGAAGGAGTTCTAATCAAAGACAAAATTTTAAGTGATCACCTTAAGGGTTCCAAATCAATGTTCACCTCAACTATCACATGTGGACTATCCTAGTTTGTACACAAGGATACACTCTTGGGTGATTGAACAAGTGGAAAAATAGTCAAAGTTGGTCTTCAGATTGAGAAGAGCACATCATGGTTCCATGGGGTGTCTCTTGAGGAATTAAAGGAATTAGTAGTGCTCAAGAGTACTAACACTTTAAAGTGTGAATAAATTTACTTCCTTAAGAAGACCTAACATAATAAAATAACACCTACAATAATGCTCTAGTAGGCATACCTACAATCAACAATATAATGGGAAAGTGAATGTCTACATGTAGAGTTTGAAGCCACCATATACTTAAGGTAAGATTGAAAGGTAGAGTGTCACAATTAAGGGCACCTAAATGAGAATGGTTATTTCTATATGTATAACACTCAACCTCATAAACACCTATAGTCATGTCCCTCCTCATCATGGACTATGATATCGGCTAGTGAGTTCCAATAATCAAGATGGATATGATTAAAGGAGGGAATTATGAAATAAGGTTATTTATAAAAATATAGTGAAGTGAAGGGAATAAAATGGTACTCTACCATTCCAAACCATCCCTTGTAAAATACCTATAGTAGTACTGTACCCATCTACAGTCAATTTGTGAGGGCAAATAAAGTATGATTTTCTATTTGTAGAGTGAAGAGAAGAGCATGTTCATGATGTTGTGGGGCATTTTTTGAGGAATTTAAGGTGTTAATAGTGATAATAATCCTATTAATTGAAATTGGAGAGACCTTTAATCTCTCAAATAGTAATAATACAAATGATGGATACCTATAATAGTCCCACCGCAAGCCTACAATCATCAAGTTAAGGAGAAAATAGAGTCAAGTCTTCAAATTGGAGTTTACTATTGATATAATTAATATAAACATCAGATTAAAAAGTAAATTATTGAATATAATACTATCCAAATAATTTAATATGACACTTGTATGGGAAGAGACAATCCCCTTACTCAACCAAGGACATAGAGGAACACCTACTGGCTAGTCATGAGACTAAGACCAAACAACCTTTTGTAGATTACTAGGGTACCTAATGAATAGACAAGAGGAATATAGGTGGAATGAAATATCATTCTATGGTTTTAAAGACTACAATTGGGGTAAATTCATCAAAACCTAGGCTTAGGGTTTCATGCCCCTGATTATTTTAGGACCCTAGGAGACTATGTAATTAAACTTGACTATTTAAGGCATGGTCAAGCCTTTGACATAGTGTAAGTAAAGTTGACTCAGACTCTCTTATATAATTTCCAATTCCAATGCCTCATTCAATGATCCCCTAAGGAGTTCAAATGTATAAAAGTATTGAATGAGTGTATAACTATTGTAACTATTATTTTGAGTTGAATATGGTCATTGATGACCCCTACTATACTAGATTTTCCTTCTTCTCTCTGTACCTATTTTATATATTCAAGGATATTTTCCTTAATTTGCATCCATAAAGATGGTATGAGGAGACTCTATTAAAATTTATACTTATGTACCTCTTGAAAGATGATAGAGCATCTCACAGCTTTTTTGTGGTTTATAATTTGTATATTTATGCTTATTTGATATGTAACCATGGTATAATATTCCCTCTTATAAGTCTAAGTCACATCTAAGTATTAAAAATATTCTTGGCAAGTTTTATAGTGTGTTGTAAGGTGAATAACTTAGGTTAAGAGTAGAAATTATGTTACAAGTGCCTTAAACTAGGCCTTCTCTTCATGATACTCCCACTTTAGTCTTTTTATTAACCACTAGAAAAAATACTGATGTTTATAATTCATTGAAGATAATTCTCACCTCTATCAATTATTTTTTAATGTGTTTAGAGTTTAAGCTTATGAGTGGATATAATGATTAGCAGGTGCATCACCACACTTTAGGATAGGTTTTCATTATGCATCTCTTTTACCCTTTCCATCCCAACTATTTAGGTCTAGAGAGAATTAGAATGAAATAATCAGAGGAACTATCCCCTTAAAATCTAGAGGTCTGACCCACTCATTAGGTATCCCATAACCTAGGGTCATTCCCATGCTATCCAAGGTTTGAGTATTAGGACATGAACAATCCTCTCCTTAATAAGGGTTTAACTTAGAGTCTCTAACAAGGACTTGATCAGGTTATCTCATAGCTCCATAATATTAGGTAATATTAGGCCTTCATCTTGAATTAAATAGCCAATATCAATCTCAATAACCTAAAGTAATATTATAACCTCATCTTTAGGCTTCCTTTTTTGTTCAAATAACTTTTATTCTAGCTGTAGACTCATTATCTTGACATTTTGAAGACCTTCACATGGGTGACTACCTACTACAAATAGATTAATTCCCTCTTCTTAATTTTTTTAAAGTTTTACACTTTAATAACTAGGGAAAGGTACAACTACAAATGTAACAAGATGTTGGTAACCTTGTTTAAGGACCCCAAAAAAGTCTTCTTCTATTATGACAACATCTTGAGGTGGCATGTTTATGGAGTTGCCTTCCCCTTGCTTAGTGAACTCATCTTATTCAATTTAGATCAGATCATAACATGAGTCAAAGAGGTTGTAACATGATCCTATAATTTTAAATAGATCAATTTAATAACCCTTTAAAACTCTATCATCTTCAACCACCATTTGATGACCTAGAACAATTTTTGAGTTATCTTGATCTCCAACATCCTTGAATAGTCTACAACTTTATTTCACTACTATTTCAAGTATTTAAGGGATGCCATGATGAAGGATAGTTTCCAATCTCATAAAATAATTCTTGTAGGTCATCCTTATCTTGTCTAATGGAAGCATATTCCTCTTGTGGTGCATCAAGTTCCAAAAACTTATCATCTTTTACACTTTTAAAAACTTAAAGGTGTCCCTATTTACCAAGTGGTGTCCCTATTTTGATTTCCTCTTCAGGCTTCGACAAATCATCATCATTATCTATGGATTAAATATGATGTTCATTTCTTACCTCTTCAAGGAGTAGCATAGGATATTCTTTGAATGAATCCAAGAGAGATGAGATGTATGCTACATTTTCTTCACTTAGTTGATTATTTTCAACCACCATGTTTTATTACTTCTTATGCAAATTTCTATGTATGAATTTACATAATGGAAATGGCTTGGAATATTTAGGAGGGAGTGGTGGGATTTGAATGAATTCAAAAAAAAATTGTATCTCTTCACTTTTCCTTTACTGTAGCACTTGATTCCAAGATGGAAACTTAGGATTAGGGGTTTCTTGCATAGAGTGTATTGTTTCTTGGGGCATGAAAAGAGATATATGTAGCTAAGGTGGTGTTTAATTTGTATCTTCTATGAATTGATTTATATGATGATCTATAACCTTAATTTGATTGGCAAGGCATGCTTCAAACTCAAGTCTTGAATGGTCATGATGATTAGTTCTTTCAATGCCTATTCTTTGTTCCTCTTTCATTCTATTTTGAATAGATTTACATGAGGGGAAGGTTGAGACGAGTTTGGAGGATCATTTATGACTTTGAAACCTGATATATGTGATATTATGAGGGGTGATGGGAAGATCAACATGAGATTTACATGGGGTGAAGGAGAGGTTAGAAAGTTGTTATTGGTGTGTTTGTTTCCCTTCATGCACTGTTAACTTATCCTCAATCTTGGAGATTAGTCCCTTTATGTTCAACATATCATTATTATTTATAGAATAACCCTCCCTCATTAAATACATCCACCCTTCCTTTGCCTATTGTAATGAAGTTTTAACTCCATTAATTCCATGTTTGGGAATTTCTTGCCCATATCCTTTCAATGTGTCAATGTTTATCATATGATTCTCATGGTCCAATAGAGCTTGTTTAAGGATATATATGGACTAACTTGGGGAATGATTAGGAATGTCAAGGATGTAATTCCCCTTCCATGAATGATCAGGTTGGTAATTAGGTTGTAAAGGAGGTAGTTGAGGCTTATGATAAGGTTGGTAGTTTTGGAAATAGAGAGGCCCATCATAAGACATATAAGGGTAGATATGTTGTTGATATGGGGTAGCATAGTGTGGGTAGGAATCATGATTGATTTGAAAAGGGTCATAGGTCTATCCATAGGGGTATGGACAACATAATATTACCTAATATACCTCCATAATTCATTATCAAACATATGAAAATGGATGAAACCAAGAATGATAACCTTTCTTACCCCTGACGTGAAGGTTTATCATGAATTTATTGTAACTTTTTAACTATAAATCTATAGATGTAGTGATTGAAGCTCTCAAAAATGGATACAAGGTGTCCTTTCATATTGTCAAAGCATACTCCAAGGAAATTAAATCTCATCCCACCAAGCATGCTAGAACTGTTGGAGGTCCTAGGTTGCACCCTAGTTGAGGAAAGGAGTGTTCAATTCCAAACCTTAAACCTAGTCCAACATGGGAATGACCTTAGGTTATGGGTTACTTAATTATAATTCAAACCTCTATATTTTAAAGGGATAAATCCCCTAATTTTCTAATTCAAATGATATCTCTAAGATATAAAATATATGGGGATGAAAAGGGTAAATAATATTGCATAATTAAAATCTTTCTCTAAAATGTGGTGATGCACCTAATAATCTTTCATCCACTCTCTAAGATTTAACTCTTCATTGCACTTATACACTATAGATATAACTAAGACACTACCTTAAATGGATTCAAAGTAATAATGTTTAACCTAGAGTTTAGTTTTATTGACTAGAGTATGAGGTAAATTATGATAAGGCCTTGTTCAAAAGCTCTTAAAACCAAAAATCCACTTCAAACTTGAGGCATCAACACTAAAAAACATTAGATGACCTATAAGGGAGGTTTTTTAGCACTTAGGTGGAACTTGGACCTATAAAAGGGAAGATGAAACCAATTCTTTTATATCAATAAAAGTATAAAAAACTAAGTACTGATCATGAAAAATTAAATGCAAGTATTCTATTCATTTATTCAATAAGTGTACAAGTACAAGTGTTGGTAGAGTTTCCTCATACCAACCTAAGGGATACAATCCAAGGCTAGAAAACTTTAATATATAAAAGATATGGGGAGATAGTAATGTTAATATAACATAAAAGTGATATAAGGGAATCATAATCGACTAAGGTCCACTCCTAATGATAGTTACATCAGTTATAAGCAGCCCCTTTATCAACTCCTTATGCATTGGTGTCTTCAATGCATCCTTATGGTGCAAAAATGAGAGTAGTGGAGGCTAAGTTAGCTTTAATATTCCTTGTTAAATGGTTTACCTTACTAAAAATAGTCCATCACTCCTTCAAATTATATTTACATGGAATATATGGGTGTAATTAGACTTCCTAAGAGGTGTTGAACAACCCACTAGTCTTTGTTGTGAGGATCAAACATTGAAACTTCATCCACCTTACATAATGAAATTGAAAGTGCATCATTTTATCTTGAATTATTAGTTACTAGGTGTAACATCCTACATGATTCCATTCACTAAATTTCCAATTCTAATTTGAACTCTCTTTGTTGACCAAATAGGCCAACTAGGTCAATTAGGCCTAAATGTCTAAGTGTTGGTGATTGTCAGCCATTAGAGACATATAATGGATTTTGGAAACCTATGAGTGAGTGTGCTCAGACCTAAATTTTAATTATATTGATATTCAATATATTCATAAATATCCTTAAGGTAGAGAAACACCATATAATAATCCTTTAGGAAGGAATAACTCCACAATGTCTCTTCGAGGGGACAATCTCAAATATCCTCTTACAATAGAAGACTCATTGCTTACTTGATATATTTACCATGATAATAATCTCCTATATATAAATCTATCTAACCCATGGATGGGTAACCTTCTAATCCTAATGTAGGCTGACCATTACCTAATGCACTACTTCCACAAGTTGCTCTATTATCCTAATATATTGTACCCATATAACTAACTAAGGGGATGTGTGCCACATGTCGACATCTCCATCAGATCATATACATTAATGTATCATATCCCTAGGTACATATCATTACTTCCCTCTTTGACATGTTTCATCCCTAAAACATAGGAAGAAACCAAATAATGAGTGTGCTTCAAATCATTGCACACTTGTCTCCAATCTCGATCATCTAGCCATCCATACGTGATCTTGGCAGGTGATAGCTCTCCAATCTTGTTTCCAAATTCCCTTGTGCTTCTCTATTTGTATTTATGATCATAATTATACTAACTTGGTGTCCAAGCATAATTATTCCTCTTTTTATTCCATGTACCATATTCTGTTGCACTACTCTGATTCCAACCATGACCATAGTAGGTATTATTCCATGCATAGTCATAGTGATTTCTCCATTCATTCCATGTTCCATAGTAGTTTTTATTTGGATTCCATGCATATCCATAATGATTGGAATTTTTATTTCCTATATAGACAAAATGATTATTGTTATGACACTTCCTCACCTGGTTCCATGATTGTTTCCTCTCATGATGATGTGGGTGTCTATATACCTCAACTTTTTCCAATATTTTGACCTTATCCATCTTTGCTTCTACCTCTTCCACCTTTTCCTTCTTTGTCTCTTGAGTAGATGAAGTGTTCATTTATAGTGTATCTTTATCTATATCATTTGAATCTTCATCATGGTATTCATCACCTGTTTCAATCTCATCCTCATGATCTACCTGGATTGTTATTGGTGCTTTTTTCACTATGATATCTTGTAAAGTGATCTTATTTTTCTTATACAAAAACTTCATGATCTTTTTCTGAACATTAAGATTCATTGTTCCCAAAGTCTCTAACCATGGATATCCAAAAACTATATCCATATCATCCATATCCAAAGCATAAAAATATGAATGCAAAACATATTTTTCCATAATGATCTTCAAATCTTTAAACAGTGAAATATTATTACCATCTACTTGAACATCCTTGATATTATTTGCTTGAACATGTAGATGCTTGGCCAAATTCATGTTAATGAAGCTATACTTGCTGGTAGGGTTTATGGACACAACCATCTTCTTCTTTTGAATGCATCCATGAAATTGAAAAATTGACTCAGATTTCTTTGGAGCCAAATTATTTAAACCATTATCATCCAATTCTTCTTCTTCTTCTTCTTCTTCTTCTTCTTCTATTGGTTCTTCTACTACTACTTCTTCTATTTATTCTTCTACTTCTTCTTCTTATTTTTCTACTTCTTCTTCATATTCTTCTATTGCTTCTTATTTTTATACTTCTTATTTAATATCCCAATGATCTAAAAAGATCTGTTCCATTTCTTTCCATGAAAAAAATCTTTCTATACAACTCAATTGATCAAACCAATGTAGTGCAGGTCTAGACAAAAAAGGAAGTAATCATCTATGCCCAAATTTTTTTGTAAAACTATTCTCTAAAAGGAGCCACCATTTTATATCATCAATATCATCTTCACTTAAAAATGTTTGTAACTCCATGATCCATAAAAAGAATTAAGGTTCACGAAACCCTAAACTGTCAAAACTGAACCATAAAATCGCAACAAATCACATCAAAGAACTCAAAAAATTCTGAAATTTTTACTATGCTTCTCTTATATCTTCTTACATCTCTAGTAAAAATTTAGAATAAACATTCCCAATATTTTAGAAGATATATCGAAATTATTATAAACCCTTAAATAACAATAACTCCCTCAAAATGAATCAAACCATCTCGATTCTTTTACTGTGACTTATTTGAAATATTATCCATATCCAGTAAAAACTTTGTGGAAAAATTCATAACCAATCAAAAGTTATTGATGATTCAAAAAAAACTAAGGTTTCGCTCCACAAATTTCCCAAATCGAAGCTCTGATACCACTTGTAATGATATTGATATTCAATATATGCATAAATACCCTTAAGGTAGGGAAAAACCATATAATAATCCTTTAGGAAGGAATAACTCCACAATGTCTCTTCGAGGGGACAACCTCCAATATCCTCTTACAATAGAAGACTCAATGCTTACTTGATATCTTTACCATGATAATCATCTCCTATATGTATACATCTATCTAACCCATGGATGGGTAACCTCCTAATCCCAATGTAGGCCAACCATTACCCAATGTACTACTTTCACAAGTTACTCTATTTTCTAATATATTATACCCATATAACTAACTAAGGGGATGTGTGCCACATGTCAACATCTCCATCAACTCATATACATTAATATATCATATCCTTAGGTACATATCCCATCACTAAGTAGATGCAAGTATTCTATTCATTTATTAAAGAAGTGTACAAGTACAAGTGTTGGTAGAGTTTCCTCATACCAACCTAAGGGATATAATCCAAGGCTAGAAAACTTTAATATATAAAAGATATGGGGAGATAATAAGGTTAATATAACATAAAAGTGATATAAGGGAATCATAATCGACTAAGTTCCACTCCTAATCATAGTCACATCAGTTATAAGCAGCCCCTTTATCAACTCCTTATGCATTGGTGTCTTCAATGCATCCTTATGGTGCAAAAATGAGAGTAGTGGAGGATAAGTTAGCTTTAATTTTCCTTGTTAAATGGTTGACCTTACTAAAAATAGTCCATCACTCCTTTAAATTATATTTACATGGAATATATGAGTGTAATTAGACTTCCTAAGAGGTGTTGAGCAACCCACTAGTCTTTGTTGTGAGGATCAAACCTTGAAACTTCATCCACCTTACATAATGAAATTGAAAGTGCATCATTTTATCTTGAATTATTAGTTACCAGGTGTAACATCCTACATGATTCCCTTCACTAAATTTCCAATGCTAATTTGAACTCTCTTTGTTGATCAAATAGGCCAACTAGGTCAATTAGGCCTAAATGTCTAAGTGTTGGTGATTGTCAGCAATTAGAGACATATAATGGATCTTGGAAACATATGAGTGAGTGTGCTAGAACCTAAATCAACATATTCAAACATGAAATATGCTTGTATAAGACTTAGACACTTGAAAACCCACTTCTCCAAGTTGTCTGGCTCACTTTTCTTAATCATTTATAGACTGGCAATTTGGAATGCATTTCTAGAGGCCTTTCCAAATGATTTTTTTGGGAATGTTAAGCATTGAGAATATGAATTAAGTCACATACTAATTTTTTGGGATTGGAATTAATTTGAACAACTATATACCCCTCATTCTACTTAAAAATCTAAAAAGTATGGATTTTTGACACTTTCATATCATTTATGTACAATCAAGTACCATGGGTGGAGACATATCTAAGTGATTTTTACCATCCATTATCTTTCCAGGTCATTTTATGATGCTCAGATACCAAAACATTGATTTTTCTATAACTAGGTTTGCTTAGGGTTTTAGGGAGGTTTAAGAGTGTTTAGGAGTCTTAAAAATAGTTTATACTATATGGGCATACAAGTATGTAAAAAATTCCATTGATCTCAATGGAATTGACCTAATCACCTTCCATGAATTGTTTGGGTTCCCATACAAAGAGTGGATGAAGATATGAACTTTAGAAAGTGACCCTAGGGTAGTTTGAAGGTCATTTATGTGTGCCTAATTTCTTAAGTTTTATTCATGAAGTTCAGCCCCTAATTCTAATCAATATATCATGGATTATTATTTTATATGGAGACTTAAACTTTCCTAAGATCTTTTGTCTTGAGAACTTATGTGGTGGACTAGGTGAGCACTTGAAGATGGCCTTCAAACTACCTGTGTGCAGATGGACTAGTTTGAGCAAGGTTTCAAGGATATTTGATCATTTTTACCACATTTTCTCACTTAGAACCTCTCTTTTAGGTCTATAAAAAATTCATAAATATTTCATTAATCATTTAATTAGTCATAATAGCTTATAGGGGTCTCAAGATGGCATTAGGGTCTAAAGGTAGGCCTACGTACTTAAGTGTATTAGTTCACCTCTAAGGTTTCTGACTACTAATTTGGATGTTGAATCCTTTTATAGGAGTACTAACAGCCTTTAATATCATTTCACCCTATTTAAAGACCACTTTTCTACTTCAAATAGTTTCTAATCCTCTTCCAAGCATGATTTTGCTTGTCCAATCCCCTAGTTACTTGTCCTGGGCATGACTTGGTCTGAGAAAAAAATTGGGTATACCCACTATTTGGATAACTAAAATGACATAATTTTTGTATTTAATGGGTTAAAATTTCCATTTATTCCAAATTTCAAGACCTGATTGTGCCTATAAGTTTTTCAAGTGACCATTTTGTCCAAACTAGTAGTTTAAAAGCCTATATATTGTGTGTTTAAGTGTGCCTATATCAAGTGTAGCCTTCAACACTACAATTTGAGTTATTTGGGACCATGGTGGTGTATATAATGTGATAAAGGAAAATATTATTCTTAGATTATTGTTTTATAATGCTCATTTTTTGGTATACCCTGCCTTCTTCATACTTAAGGCTCAATTTTGCACATGCTTGCAATATTTTATGCTTGTGTAGTTGTCACTCTACCCCTTCATTGGTGATGACCATCATTATTATCTCCTCATTGGGTTTGAAATTTAATCATCCTTAAATTAAATCTTATATTGTATTATAAGTAAAGTATGGTCTTTTTAATGCATTGATCCACTATAGGTGCACATTCACTCATGTTGATTATGGGTAGGGTTTATGTGTAATGCTTTATATGAAAGAGAGTGATCGATAGTTTTCCAACCCTTAATGGTGCCTTTATGCCTCTAATAATCTTCCATAATGCACATATTCTCATGCCATTATCAAATTTACATATATTTGGATGATATACATAGTGTCTCTTTGTTAAACCCTACTATAGTAGACTTAAAGGCTAGCTATAAGTTGTTTTTGCACTCTCAATTGACTATGTGGCCATATAGGTCCAATACCCTATGGTTTCAATATTTTTATGTTTATAATTGAGTATGGAGGGATATGATATGGCTTCAAATAGGTTTTATGCTTTCCATTATGATAGTCATGTATTTTCACCTTAAGTATGCCTAGATGAGTAGCCTGTAGTTGCTCTTTTAGGCTGAGTCTCAACCACCTACTAGTGAAGTGAGGTGTTTAGACCTAGAATAGGTCTGGCCATACCTCTTATTTTTTAAAATATTCTCATGGATTCCTTATTTACCCTTCACTCTTTATTGAAACACATATGGTGCTCTCCACTCTGTCTTTTGTACCTTACCTTGTTTGGCCCTTGACATGTTGATTGTAGGTTTCAAAGGTGTTATTATAGGTGTACATTTATATTAGGGCCTATAGAGAGTGTTAAATTTTCTCACATTGATTCTATAATTCCTTGATCATAACTAACACATTGGATCTCTCATAGTACACCTCCTAGTCCTAGGAACATGTTCTTCTCATCAAATCTTTTACATGCCATGGATGGGCCAACTTAGGTTGTTATAGTTGTGTGTCATTTGAGTCTCCCTTGGGATACCAGGTATGCTTATTAGATTTCAATTAATTACTTAGTCTATTAAGGTATCTTCCTCATCAATATGTTATTTAAAGATATACTATACCTTTTTTTTAGCAATCACCCTCCATCCTTGCTATGAATCTAAGATATCTCATTGTATGAACTAAGACAATCCAATTTTACTATCTAAGGTGGATGCTCTAAGGATAATTATGATGTTCCTATAATATTAAGTCCTATATTATAACTTTTCATAAGTCCTCTCTTATCTTACCTACAAATTTCCTTGAAAATACTTTCTTAGCCTCATTAAAGTGTTATTTTTGGTGCCTATTGAGTATGTGTCAAACCCCTATACAAACCCAAGAGGGGAATGAGACTATCTCTAAGAGACAAAGATGGTTTTCAGACCTAATTTACTACCTTTGGTACTCCACTCTGAACTTTAATATGTAACATTCACCATTATGAGGTTTATTGAAGATAATAAACCAATTTTCCTTAAAATTCCCAAAAATACATTACTTTTTGCTAATAAGGTAAATTGGGATAACTATTAGGCCTTGAAACTTTGCTTTCCATGTCTATACTTAGTGGTTTTCTTGGTACCTTGGTTTAGTGAATGAATTTACTTAATATACATCATGTATCACCCATTTATACTTATTAAACCATCTCAAACACCTTGCCTCTTGATTTAGTAGACATTATTGTTGTAGGTGGTAGTTTTGAATTGAGTTTCAACCATCTTATTCATTAAGCCATAAACCACCCATTTTAAGCACTAAGATCTTGGTTAGAGCATGAAACCTACATTATTTACCACATATCACTTAATTCAAATGTTTTTGATCCCTATTTTGGGTGTTATAACATGGTATCCCTATGCCCTAGCTATAGGTGGACAACCCTTCCAAAGAGACACTCATGATATCTTATAAATATTTGGAGTTCTATGGATGGTGTCCATTTGTCTCACTTTTCATGGAGGTGTATCTAAAATCCTATAAATTCCATGATGTATTTAATTCCTTCTTAATTTGTCTCAACTTTCCCTTCACCATTAAATTCATGCCTCAGGTCTGAGCTCTAAAGGGGCTTAATTGAGTTCTTGATTAGGTGAGGAGCCTTCTTATTGACATTATATAATTTATCCCTCCATCACTTGAATTTTTTATGTAGAATTTTAAGACATCTTACATTAAGTGGCAACAAATTATCCCCTTTTGGAGGCACTTAGGCCCTTCCACATAGTACACCACCTATTCTTGTTGATTGGTGAAAATGAAACTTTAGATTTGACCTCAAGGGGAGCTAGTGGAGATTGTTGTGTTTGATGTTAAATGGAATGATGTAATTTAGATGAAAATGAGACATTAAAGAAACTAATGGACTAATAAAACACTTCAAACATCATCAAGATTTCCTCTTAAGAGCACTAAAATCCTATAGTTTCAATAAACTTGGCTCATATTCTACAAATATAAGAAGTCTTGGAGTTTGTTTGATTTTGACACTCCCACATATGTTGGAAAGAGGTGTGGGTGATGGATATAATATATGGGATCTATGTGAACACAAAACAAGTATTTTTTTCCAAAAAACTCTAAAGGTAAACCAAAACCATTGTAATCTTTAGACCCTATATAGATGAAACAACTCATGAGAGTGGCTAAAATGTTAGCATTTATTTATAAATCATAAGAGATGGATCTAAGAACAAGATCCATGTATGAGATAGTCAAGAGACACCCTTTCATTCCCAAAAACCCTAGGTTATGAATTTATCTATCATATATATATTGAATGAAAACTTGAGATGTTGCACAAGCTACCAAAGAGAGTGATGGAAACATGGGATAGATCTATGAAATCTTGGGGCCCTAAAACTCCTCTAAATATTTTATATGGTCTTTGGGGGTGTATATATATCCATGTGAGCATCTATGAGAAAACACTTTCAAGTACACCTGTACAAACTTAGTGAAAACACTTAGTTTTGGATTAAAACTACCACATTTGCCTTGGATGTTTATGGAAGGTGGATGATATATACCCTTTCATCTAGTATACACATGTATGTAACTATATCATGAGATTTTAAAATCTTTATTTTCCCTCCAACGTGCCATATTATTCAAAAACCAACTTTTGAAGTCATAAAAGGGCAATAAAACACATAAAAGTGGGGTGTACATTATAAATTGGCTTTATAACCTTTTTGAGGAGTGTTATATACTATGCAAAGTGTTCTATGACTTAAAAATTACAACTCATGACTGAAATGACCCCTTTTTACGACTTAGTACACTTGAACCAACTTGACTATGGTCATGAATGCCTAAAATAACACTAGGTTTAAAGAGTCCTTTACCTTAAACTTCTCAAATAAACCTTAAATAATGATAATAAGGGTAAAATGACCACTTGAAGGGCATGTCAAGGATTAAAAGAATAGAAAACCTATGATGAGGTCAAGTTTCAAATTTAAGGTTGACCATTTTTACTTGAGGGTAAAAACTGATCAAGTACTATAGTAGATATTTAAATAATTTATAACGCATCTCAAAAAAACTACAATTGTAAAATCACGTTATATTGACAAACCCTCATGAATTGATTAAGATATCTCAAATCCAACATAAATTCTACTAGATTTACTAAGTTTAAAAATTATCAAATCATGACATATTTCATAAGTTTATTGTAGGGTGTTTTTTAAATTTTAAAATCGGCATGGTAGTTAACGCAATAGGTATTTTTCAAATTTTCAATTTTTTCATTCTTAGATTTTGGCTGGAATTTTTTTGTAGTTGGATGTAATATAATTTTTTGAGTATTGAAAGAATTGGGATTCCTTCCTTAGTTTGTTCTCATGAAAGAAAGGAAACCACATGACAAATAATAATAGATGTGAAGCTATTTAAATGGTTGTGATGCTACAACATGGAATAATAGTGTAATATCATCGACACTAAAAACATATAAAGATATTTAGGTTTTAAAGATACCAAAATTCATCAAAGAGCCTATTGAAACTATAAATAAATTGATATAGTCATGTTTTATTGATACCAACATCCATCCAATATCCTATTTGATGTGGATAAGAATTTTCTATTCATGATGATGAGGTAGTAGGTTACTATTCATGTTGATGAGGTGGTAGTCACTATTTATAGTAGTTAAGTGGCATGTGGGGCATATTTATCCACCAAGGCACATCATAAACTTTATTTTGGATGACATGAATGGATTTTAAATGAAATTTTATTGGGGATCTATGATTATGAAGTGTTCTCTTGTCAAAAAAGGAGATTCTTTACCTTCTTTGACTCTTGAAAGAGTGAGATGAAGACCACTATTATAGATTAATCACCTTTGTGAAGTGGGGTACATTTACATATAGGGGATATTGAAAATGGGTTTGAATTTAGGCAAAAGGATATCCTATACCTTTTTCGAGTATTTTTCATGTGGGGGACAAAGATAACTTTATTGATTGACCACCCATGTGAAGTGGGATGAATTTTTAGTGGCACATGTTAGAGGGGTCCAAAATAAAGTGGTTCACATGGTGAATCACCTCTTCCTATTTATTAATATTCCATAAAAGTGGAGGAGAGGGTTAATTTATTGTATTCCTTTGAATTTTATCTATTTTAATTATATAAATGGATTATGATCAATGGCATTTGTAGGCTAGGCTTGAGTTTTTGAAGAGTGTAAGCTTTAGTTGTAAGATTTGAAACTCATTCTTGGTATGTGTATGCAACGTATTATGTGAATTGGAATAATATTTATAATATTTTTAGAATAAAATTCATTAAGAGTATGTAATTATTGAATTTAATATAAGAGTATTTAATTTGTTGAAGAAATATATGAGTGTGTAATCTCTATGGATTTTTTGAATTTATCATTCAATATAAGAGATATCTAATGTGATGAAATTTTGATTTTGTTTTCATTATTAAGTATCAAATCAAGTTTAAGTTCTATAAAGATGTTATTATAGGGTGTGAAGTTATGGAAAAGAAGAATGGAGGAGCACTAGCAAAGGAAGACTTGGATAAGATGTTGAATAATATGCAAGCACAATTGAAGATGATGGATTAAGTTGAAGACAAAATATATATGATGAAGGATGAAAATGAAGATTTTGAAACTAAAGAAGAAGAAGAGATGTGGGAGATATTATATTGCCTACATGCACAAGTGGATTTATTCAAGAGGGAACTAGCCAAAAGAGATAATTAATAATGTAACCATGTAAAGTTATAGGTAGATGAAATTTGAAGCCATATATATTTACAAGGAGATGAAGATTAAAATTATGAATAGTTATAGAGAGAGGAGGAAATCCAAGAAAATTTGCATGGTTTCTTGGAGTAAACTTTAGATGTGTATGTTATGAAAACTACTACACATAAGGAGATGATATATCCTATTGATTCCATGAGAGAGAATATGAAAATAGTGGTATATGATGGTTTTACTGATCTAATAATTGGATGGATAATTTGTGAAAAAATCCAAGTGAGATTTAGGTGGAGGTATATAGACAACGATGGGTTTGAGCCCACATGGGAGAGTGAGATGCATGATATATCATATTTATGGAAGAGGATGGTTCATGGTGGGTGAAATACAAAATTATAGAGAATTTGTGGTGGGAGGTGTGATATCAAAAGGAGAGAGAAGGATTAAATATGTGAAGAGGAAAGAAGGAAAAATAGAAAGTAGGATTTGGAAGTGGAAACAAAATAAGAACAAATTATTTTTCTTATTAGTGTTTTGGAAGGGGATGTCATGGTCATTACACTTGGTGACCAAAAATGTGGTTCTACCACTTACACATTCCATGTGAGTATGATCTCAATTTTTAAAAACCTCAAGTGTCTAATGAAAGATCATTCAAGGGTTAATGAAATATTGCTTCAACCAATAATAGAGTGATGTGTGTTCATGTATTCATGTTTATATGAGCTTAAAATGTTTGGAGTAAAATCATAGAAACTAACAAGATATAAGTTTTTTCAACTAGAGGAGAATGATTTTGAGAAATAATTATTCATGCTAATGAGATGTTAGGTCACTATTCATTATAATCATGTGGAATTCACTATTCATACTAGTGAGGTGGAATGTGGGGAATAGTTATGCATGAAGGCACATGTTAATTTTTATTTTGGGTGATATGGATGTAGATGGGATGAATTTTTAGTGGGATTCCATGATCATGAAGTGATCTCTTGTCAAAAAAGGAGATTATTTACCTTTTTTGACTTTTGTGCAAGTGGGAGACCAAGAACACTATTCCATAATGATCACCCATGTGAAATGGGGAACATTTCCATTTTGGGTATATTGAATATGCATTTTATTTTAGGAAAAAATGATATCCTCTACCTTTTTTGGAGTCTTGTGCATGTGGGGGACAAAGATAAATTTCTTGATTGACCACACATGTGGAGTGGGATGAAATTTGAGTGGCACATGTTAGAGGGGTCCAAAATAAAGTAGATAACATGGTGGATCACATTTCAATATTTGTGAATATTACATAAAAGTATAGGAAGGTGAATTTTTTATCTTCCTTTATTTCTTTGTCCCTAGTAATTTGATAACTAGATTATGATCCATGACATTTGTAAGTTAGGCTAGATTTGTTGAAGAGTGTAAACTTCAGTTGTAATATTTGAATAGCCTCATTGGTATGTTTATTCCAAGTCTCATGTGAATTTTAGTAATATTTTTAATATTCATGCAATAATATCATTCCTTTTTTGAATTTAATATAAGAGTGTTTTGTGTGTTAAATAAAATAATGAGTGTGTAAGCTGTACATATTTTTGAGTCCATCAAGTGGTATTAGAGTTTGTGATTATTTTAATAAATATAAAAACAAAACTAAAAAAAATAGGGATAATATAATATCAAAATAAAATAGATAGGAATAAATACAACATTAGATATTTTTATTCAATTGGTAGGAAGAAAACAAAATACAACATCAGGTTCTATTCGCATAATTAATAAGTACTACATCTAAAACTAGGTTTTAATTTGTTTATGTATTTACTCTTAGTTATTATTTGAAAATTACTTATATATAATTCCTTATCTATGACATGAAAATTGTATTATATTTTTAAATTCAGATGCCAATTATCATCAAACACACTTAAACATTGGTTTCAAACATAGGACAAAATTGCCATAAAAATGAAAACAATTAATATGTGTGTAAACTAATTTTAATATATTTATGTAAAATCCATGTATATGTAGTATTAATAACATATATGAAATGTACTTTCATGTAAAAATAATAATAATATATTAAGCCCTTATGTAATCACCTTGTAGATCCTTTCCTCACTTTTAGCTTTATTTTCTAGGTCTAGCTTGACTCTTATCTATTTGTAGATGTAGTTTTCATGCAAAAACACTTAATAACATACTTTAATTATTAATTTTTTAATATCCTTGTATATTATTATTTTATTTTCAATTTTATTTTCCATCAACTTGACTTTATCTATATGAAATTGTTACATTGCATAAAAATAATTATCAAAAAGTAAGTCCTAATATACTTAGTAACAACTTTTTCCTATTATAAACAATCAAATATAAATTTTTAAAATAATTACTATGAAATATTCACATTGTAATAAATTCCATTTTTATTTTAACTTCTAATTCTTGGGTATATACAAAATATATTTTTTAAATAACTATAGTAAAGTGATTTCATTTTAAAAAATAACACTTATTTTTATTTGAATGTGCACTCATAGATTATAACAAGTGGTTGATATATATTCATAAAAAAATCATTATTTATTAATAATTAGAGGTTTATATTCTAAACAAGATAATAATATTTGATTATTAATTGATAAAATCCTTTTAAAAGTGTTTAGAATGACCATAATTACTTATTATATATATCTCTTGTAATATATTTTGAATATTATTGATTAAGAATATAATGGGCTTAAAATGTAAAAAATGGGTATGTGAAATGGTCATGTCACTGTGACTCCAAATTATTAAGCTAAGACCATTAATAAAGTCTAGTATGCCCATTCTACATAATAAATTAAATATATTATGAGCATAATGCAAAAAGTGATCATGTTATGCCCCATGTTTTATTCTTTTAGGACTTGGAAAATGTAAATCTTATATTTGCTAAATAGATTAGTAGAATAAATCAGGGTAATAATATGAAATAAAGACAACCAATGATTTTTTATAGAATTGAATAACTTTTACCTTTCTAAGAATAGTAATACATAGTGCAAGTAAGAACTTAGATGGAAAGAAACTAAGACAAAATATTTGGAGGTTGGAAACAAAGGTAAAAGATGATCTAAGTCTTGTAAATAGGATCCTAGTGTTAGAAACCCTCTTGGATAGTAGTTACCTAATTATAAAATAGCTCCATTATTGGAAATATGGTAGTAGTGTCCCTATGTTAGTGGTAGTGTCTTTTTTGTAAGACTATCTTGATCTTCTAGGTGCACCTGTGTATGGATATGTGAAGTTTGTTCCTATGTTTATGAGTTTTAAACCCTATATATTAACTATTTTGACTAAATTCGTGAGCAAACCCTAATACTCCATGTTACTATTACATTCAATCGATACAAGATAAAAAGTGTGTTTGTTAGTGGGGTAGGCTAGACATGCTCAACACACCACTATGATGAGAATTACCTACATACCAATACACTAAGGATGGATCAAGCCTAGTTTAGTTATGTCCACCCAAGTGTTGGTGAAAATATAAGTGAATATACTATGATAATAGACTTGAGTGTTATAAATGTGCTTAAGACTAAAAATCTAGGTAATTTAAGCTTAAGAATGTTGTATATGATAGTATGCAAAAGTAAGGAAAAATTGCAATTGATAACCTTAATTATGCATATTTTTTTCTAAGTTTGAATGTGTATTTTGTATCTAATTTCCATCTAGTGGTTAGAGGATTGAAATTCACACACACACACACACACACACACACACACACACACACACACACACACACACACACACACACACACACACACACACACACACACACACACACACAGACACCCACACACACACACACACACACACACACACACACACACACACACACCTACCATTTTCATGATTTTATAAGTGTTAAAAGAGGTCTAGGCTAACCCTATAATGTTTTAGATTTGAAAATATATCCATTTGTGAAAAAGAGAGGGAAAGTACATTTGAACCATTATTAGGACACTAGCACCATGTGGGGCTACTATAATTATTATGTTGTTAGTGTCCAAGTGGAAAACACTAGGAATGGAGAGACAAGATGCAATAATGATGGTCTATGACTACTTTAGGGATGATTAGGGATGGCTATGGCCCATATGAAGGATAGATAAGTGTGAAAATAGGCTCTGAGACATGATTAGAGCTAATATAAGGATATTTAGTCTCAAGAATCACTCTTAGAACTCAAATACCACTTTTAATGGACTAAATTCCCCCCATTTATTTTATAAATGGAGTGAAGTGAAATGAATAGGATAAAGGAAAAATAAATGTACCTAGACTTACCTGAGAGGTGAAGACCATTAAGCTATGTATGAGTATGTGAATAATGATCTAATGCATGTCCTACAAATGTAACATGTATAAATTAATCATTAATTAATCAATGTCAAAATCAAAGACTAAATAGAGTAAATAAGTAAAACTAAGTAGAAGTATAAGAGAGAGGAAAGGAATGGATACACCTCACTAGGTACACAAACCAATTCATAAACCTAGTGACAACCTATGTGTGTGAATGTGTATAGTGATTAATCAATGAATATCTTGGATTGAGTTGATGGATTAATTAATAATCATGTGTGGGTGGCTAAAGAACTCAACATGATTTTTATTCCATCATTTTGCATCCCTTCTTGGTGGATCATGACCTATGAATAAATTGGATTAGATTGATGGTGTGAGATGACCCTCTCATGTATGTCAATCAATAACTCAAGTAGTCCATGAATCCATCATTTCCCACCCATTTTTAGTATATGATTCTGAAACTATAACTACATGATGTAACTACAAATTTCTAACTAGGTATGTTGGTTCTATGACCATTTGAGTATATTAAGTGGCTCCAAGCCACTCAAGAATGCCAACAACTATAAATGGAGTAAGACATGAAATTGGTGCATAACCTACAATATGATGTCAAATGTTTAAAACCTAGATAATTACATAGAATTTATCATTCTATTTGATCAATCAATGTGTAATTGAGCATACAAAAATAATGTGCTACACACATGTGCACAAATTTAATATCTAAGTATACCAATTCTGGATTGAGTTATAATAATCTATATATGAGTATTTATACTAAATATGGGAATGGTCATACCACACATGATGCTTCAGTCTGATAAAATTGGTATGAATTTGAGATAAAATAGAATTAATCTAAGCAAAATTGGGTAAAAATAATAAAAATGTAACTAAACTTGTGTAAACCTATACTATACATATTATACTTTTTTGGTCAATTTGGGCTTTTCTAAAAAATGAGGATACTAGATAATAGTGCCACATCTTATACATTAGTTCCATTATTTGATATGTGGTTCTACTATTGTAATTTTGGCACTAGTGTCCTTATTCTTTGATTTATATGCAACTATAGTGATCTATGTGTCATTATTTTCCCACTATGTTTACCTAAGTCTAGTTTCTTTAATCTAAGCCTATGTGTTGAAAATGTATTATGAATGCATTATAGGAGCTTGATATCTATGAAAACCCCCATGAATTACCCCTCTTTTGAGGGAGGTTGTTAAACTTGTGTAAGAATTATCCTTAAAATAAAAATCTTTGCAAGATATGTGTTAGTCAGAGCATATATGATAACTATATAACAATCCAATTTAATGTGGATACATAACATCAAAATGTAAGATAATTTGAGTGTGAGTTTGTAATATACGATGCATGTCATGTATAAAATTCACAAGGGTGTTAAGATAGATATAAAAATATATGTAACAACAAACATGATTAAAAAATGAGTAACTACCTAGGAGGATGGGGCATGATGTTGATCATGACACCCAAGTAGGAAGGGGAGATGGATGAGGTCCCTCATGGCATATAAAATTGGAATGTGTAAAAATAAAGAGACAAGTTTCATGGCCATTACACATATAATAAAGTATACATACAACACACATGAGGCATACAAAGTAGGCTAGGGGGACACCTTACAAGGGACATGGGCATATTTCACTAAATCTAAGAAAAAAAGACATACAAGGCCATGTTCAAATATACACAGACATAAACAATAATTAATTTGGATTAGAGACACATAAAAGGAAATTTTCAAATGTTTTCATAAATAATCAAGAAGGAACACACAAGGACATGGGCACATGTCCAAATCATACATATTGTGAATAAAAGTGGCATAGATCCAAATAGAAATGGCACATTCAAATGGCCTTGAATAAAATAAGTCTAAAGACATAATCAAGTCTAAAATAAGAAATCTTGAAATGAAATTATGCATGAAAATGTAATACAAATCTGTGTAAGAGTAAAGATGTACATACATTGAGTTTAAAATAGTAATTGACCAAAAAAATATGAGTAAGTGTAACATGATTAATATAAAGATATAACAATGATAAAGATTTGAAGTAGAGTATATAAAGATAGAACCTAGTAATTAGAAATACGTGCAAGGTGTCCCCAAGTGGGCATATGTGTCAAATGAAGAACCCATGTATCAGTGTATATGCCCCTTAGTTGTTATATAATAGAAAATCTAAATCAATGTAGTAGACCTGAGTCTTATAACAATCTGCAAGCACTTGACAAGAAAAAGTGAAGCATTTATGTATAATAAAATTGACTATACTAAGATATCTAGCATATGTAATGTCTAGAAAATATAATAAATGTAAAAATATCATTGCATATAATCTATAGTTTTATGTTTTCTAAGTAAATATTTGAATGTTTTTGTGTTTTCTGACACATTATATTATTTTTGTATTTTTTGGATATAATTTATATAAAAACAACATGAAAATGAAACTATATACAAGGAACAAGAAAGAAGGAAAGTATGTACAATAAGGGAAGAAAAATACTAATACATGAGTCTCATGGGACACTCATTATAAATTTGGCCAATTTTAAATAAAATAACAATGATCATATGTGATTTATTAAATTTTAATTGTGGTCCCAGAACCTACTATATTGAGTGATCTATATTTGGCCCTATCTGTGGAGTGGTTCTAGGAATCATGACACTGATTTTGGTGTCATGTGAATTTTAGGGGTCTTAGGGGACCATATTCTAGAAGATGTTATAGGTATCATAGGTTCCCTATGATAAAAACTCAATAATAGTGACCTTAAAGAAAATAAAGAGATAAAAGCCCTCTATATTCTAAAACATATCTCTGATACATGGATATCTCTAATAATGGTCTCCATGGGAGAGTATGTGTATGTGGCAACACTATAGGAGTAAACCTCACCTACACTAGTGGATCCACTAAAATCTATGGTGTATTTATAGTAAATATGCTCAGAGTTATAACTAATAACCATGTTTAATTGGTAACTATGATATAACTAGTAACTATGATGTGACTACCTATGATCTAGAGATTATTTTGGAAAATAGTTCCAAGTTGTGATTAAACCAATTGCATAGCATAGAGCTCATCAATAGCTTTTTGACGCTTTTTGTGGTTTACAAAATGGACACCGTATGCCCAAGTTATAGGCTACTAAAGTTATTTTGTGATAAGAAAATAATGTGGTGTCACAAGATGGCATGGTGCAATGTGGGCATGCCAAGTGGTCAATCAGGTGGTGACATGTGGTAGTCAATGGGAGTCCAAATTTCAAAAATTTGGGTTTGATTGATTTTTGTCTTTGACAACATGTACAGATTGGACAATGCATTATGTTTGAATTTGAATTTAAATCACAAAGTTCATAGAAAACCTCATTGTATTTGAATTTTCAATGTCTATAGAAAACCCCACTAATGTGGGATAATTGTTTTAAAATCTATAATATTTCCTTGATAATTAGTTTGTAATTTACTATTACCAACTCCCATTAAGCCACATGGGAGAATCAGGAGAATAATTGACATGCCACCTCTAATTACCTTGTCGAGTCAAGATTGAGATAATGATAAGTTTGGAGACCATGAGAAATGCGTGCCACAATACCACATCCTATGTCGAGTTAGGAACTTGAGAATGGGTCACCGAAATTCCTGACACATCTGAGTAGCTCATGAAATGTGAGAAGAAAACATGGAGATTATCATATAGGCTAAGTTAGAACACTAAAACAATAAACCCATGTTATATTTAGTGCCTCGAGCCCACCAAAAGGGGCATCGGTTATATTAAAGGAGGTTGCCAACCATTTTAAAGCTATTAAGCCATTTCCCATTTGTCAATGTGGGACAATGAGATAACCCAAGTGGCAAAATAGAAGGGAGAAGACTTGAACCATGAACCTCCCATGTAAAAGGGATAGGTCTTGACTGACCAAGCTATGGACTTGGAA
The DNA here is from genome assembly GCA_037957365.1 of Torreya grandis. Taxonomy (NCBI): domain Eukaryota; kingdom Viridiplantae; phylum Streptophyta; class Pinopsida; order Cupressales; family Taxaceae; genus Torreya; species Torreya grandis. The sequence goes on along the minus strand of JARHVA010004961.1, from coordinate 123,571 downwards.
GTTTTTTAAAAGGAGCAAACTTATAATTGAAGGTAAGCTTCTGGCCAACTATGTAGAGGAGAATTATAGACTTGTTTATAGTATTTGGTCATTTTGAAGCCCTTAGAGGCCAAACCAAAGCTTGAAGTAAACTAAAAACTTATTTATAATTTAGATATGCTCTATGTAGTATATTCATTTACCCATTTTAGAGTTTTGGTGATCTCATTTTGAGCTATAGAAGTTTCCAATTTTGATTTGGAGAAGCCTCTGCGTGTGATTCAGGAAGGTGAAGGATGTGCTGAGTCAACCAAGGTTTTTCAAAGGTCTGAAACACTATTTTTGTAGAGAGAAAAGATGTATTATTGATTATAAGTATATTTTGGCTTGAAAATTTTAGAAACATTAATGGATTAGTTTGATAAGAACCTAAGGATGTAGGAATTCTGAACCCCGTAAACAATTTCTATGTTTTGATCTTTGAATTCATTTTTACATTTTAGTTTCAATTAATTTGTAGATTATAATTCAGATTTTAATTAGAATGCAAAATTTAATCATTTGATAATTTATGGGAAATTAAGTAAATTGGGAATTTGAATAATCTGACAATTTCAATGGATAATTGATGTGAACTTTCCTTTCACCTTTATTTTAGTTTTGAAACTTGATTTGGATCAAATTTTCATAATTTTTTGATAATTACAACATCTTATAAGTTGAGAAATTTTTGCTTCCAATTTAGTTTAAATTTTGGAATTAAGAACTTAAGAGATCTTGGTAAACATTTATAAAGAGTAGTGAAGTTCCTACTGGTGTTTATGGATCAAATTTTGGTATCAGAGAAGTTAGAAAGTAGGGTTAGCTTTTGATTGTGTGATTTGACAGTTGCTTTAAGTTTATTGGTTATCAATATCACTTGATTAGATTGTAGTGTGTAGTTATGGAATTAGTGTGTTTTTAGGAAACCATGGGCAAGTTGTCACATAAAGCCAAGATGGAAGATCTTGAAAGCATTAATACCTAGATTCAAGATGAGAATGCATTCTTGAGATACAAGCTCTTAGCTCTTTAAGAACAAGTTTCAAGTTTAAAATCAGAGCTTGAATCTAAGGATGAGCTCTTGATCAAATTACAATGTGATGAACCAAAGAAGGCCATAATTTTTACTTTAGATGTAGAAACTATGAGTGCACTATAAGCTATTCACCAAGTAATTCATCTTCTTCTTTCCATTTAGATTTAGATTCAAACAATGATGCTTTTGGTAGTTTTGAAAAACACACTAAGGGTATAAGATCCAAATTGCTGAAGAAAATGGGCTTTAATGGAAGAGGTCTTGGTCGAGATGGCCAAGGAATTACTAACCCAATACAAATAGAGCATAGAAATCCTCATGAAGGTTTGGGTTACACTAGTGCACAGGTGGATATTGGAGAAACTTCCTCCCTAGCTAAAGGAAGATAATATTTTAATAGCAAAGGATCGAGGCCACTAGTCAAGCATGTATAGTGTAAGAAAGAAGGTAGAAGAGGTATTGAGATTCCACCTCCTAGTTCTTACAATATAATTAGCACTAAATCTTTTGATCCACTTTTTATGTTTAATAAATTTGGATTTAACATTTAGAAGATGATGTAATCATTTACTTGCACTTTTTTTGGGATGCATAACCATAGTGTTGTATTTTTTTGGAAGAGACATGCTTTGGTTAAGTAGATTTCAAGTGTTAATAATCATTCTTTTCATGGCAAAGTGAGAAGAGGTAAAAGGGAAACTTCACCTAAGAAGGTTTTATGCACTCATTGCCATATGAGTGGACATCAGATTGATCATTTTTTAAACTTCAATCATCTTCTCATTATAAACATGGTAAAACTAAGATGATTTATCAATATGTTAATAAGGTTAATGAAGTGAAATCAATCCATAATGATGTTAAGGAATCCACTAAGGAAATCAAGTTAACTAGGTAGAAAATTTGATTAAGTGGATTAATAATACACTTATTTGTCAAAGCATTGGTAAAAATTATATTAAGGGAAAGAAAAAGATTTGATGATGCATTAGTAGAGCTTGTAAGAACACTTTGAGATAGGTTTATCATTTAAAGTATTTCAATTCTCACCTTATGTTTAATAGCTCTATGCTTTTAGAACTCTTATTTATGCTGAGTGAGTTGTCTGTAGGACTTATACTCATTTGATTAGTTGGAGATAATAACAAAATGCATGTTGTGGGTTGAGTTAATTTCCTTACAACACTTTCTCACATTTAATTTCTATTTTTAGAATGTATCTATTTTTGGCATATAGATGCATTTTAAGACCCTATGGGCATGTTTGGATGTTAGGCAATATACACTTTCTGTTGTTTGCATTTGCTTAGAATTGTTAGTCCCATACTAGGGCATTATATTGTAACATGTCCACAACATTTATTGTATGTTGTCAACATTAACAAACTTGTTTTGCAGTTACATTGGGAATTATATCAGTTTATTAACAGTTTACCACTTTACATGATGTGACATGGGCATACAGTTTTGGTATGTTGTGATCAAGTTATTGGTAGACTCATGACATGTGTAGGCATTTTTAGTTGAGTTGTGAATCATTTATTTTTCCAATGTTTATCTCTTACTATGATTGGGTTCTATTTGATGTGATGTAATAGACCAATTATCAATTTTTAAGAGATAGTAGACTTTTAGAGACCAAAAGCCTCTTTTGAAGGGAGCTGTGATCTAGAGATCAGTTCAAAAAAAGGTTTCAAGTTGTGATGAAATCAATTGCATAGTGTAGATCTCATCGAGAAATTTTTGATGCTTTTTTGGTTTGAAAAATGGACACTGTATGCCTAAGTTATAGGCTGTTAAAGTTATTTTGTGATAGGAAAATAATTTGGTGTCGTAAGATGGTGTGGCACAATGTGGCCATGCCAAGTGGTCAATTAGGTGGTGATACATGGCAGTCAATGGGAGTAAAAATTTCAAAAATTTGGGTTTGATTTATTTTTATCTTTGACATGTATGGATTGGACAATTCATTGTATTTGAATTTGCAAAGTCCATAGAAAACCTCACCAATGTGGGATAATTATTTTAAACTCTTTCTAATATTTCCTTGGTAATTAATTTTCAATTTACTATTACCAACCCCCATTAAGCCACATGGGACAATTGAGAGAATAATTGCCATGCCAACTCTAATTACCTTGCCAAGTCAAGCTCAATATAATGATAAGTTTGGAGACTATGAGAAATGTGTGCCATAGTACCACATCATATGTCGAGTCAAGAACTCAAGAATGGGTCACCAAAATTCCTGCCACATTTGAGTAGCTCATGGAACATGAGAATAGGACATGGAGATTAGCATATAAGCTAAGTTGGAACACTAAACCAACAAACCCATGTTATATTTATCACCTCGAGCCCAACAAAAGGGGCATCAACTGTATTGAAGGAGGCCACCAACCATTTTAAAGCTATCAAGCCATTTCCCATTTGTCAATGTGGGATAATGAGATAACCCAAGTGCCCAAATAGAAGGGAGAAGAATTGAACCGTGGACCTCCCATGTAAAAGGGGTAGGTCTTGATCAACCAAACTATGGACTTGGAAGTGTTTTAAAAGGAGCAAACTTATATTTGAAGGTAAGCTTCTAGCCGACTGTGTAGAGGAGAATTATAGACCCACTTACAGTATTTGGTCATTTTGAAGTGCTTAGAGGCCACATCAGAGCTAAAAGTAAACTACAAACTTGTATAGAATTTTGATACACTCTATGTAATATATTCATTTGACCATTTTGGAGTTTTGGTGATGTCATTTTGAGCTACATAAGTTGCCAATTTTGATTTGGAAAAGCCTCTACTTGTGATCCAGGAAGGTGAAGGATGTGCTGAATTAGTCAAGGTCTTTCAAAGGTCTAAAACACTATTTTTTTAGAGATAAAAGATCTATTATTGATTTTAAGTATATTTTGGCTTGAAAATTTGAGCAATATTAATGGATCGGTTTGATAAGAACCCAGGGACGTAGGAATTCTAAATCCTGTAAACAATTTTTATGTTTTGATCTTTGAATTAACTTTTAAATTTTAGTTTTAGTTAATTTGTAGATTATAATTCATATTTTTAATTATAATTCAAAATTTAATCATTTGATCATTTACAGTAAATTGAGTAAATCAAGAATTTGAATAATCTGATAGTTTTAATGGATAATTGATGTGAACTTTCCTTTCACTTTTATTTTAGTTTTGAAACATGATTTGGATCAAATTTTCATTAGTTTTTAATCATTCCAACATCTTATATGTTTAGGAATCTCCTATTCTAATTTAGTTTAAATTTTGGAATTGAGAACTTAAGAGATCTTGGTAAACATTTATAAAAAGTAGTGAAGTTCCTACTAGTGTTTACAGATCAACCTATGAAATAGGTAGAGGATACTCATATGGAAGACCCTCAACCATGATGAGATAATTTTAATGTATATGTTTTAGGCATATTTCACTATAAATGGGATGGACAAATACGTCTTCACTAGGTACTATTAAGAATCTAGTGGCCACACATGTTGGTCTAACTTATAATGGAAGTACAATATCCCCAATGAAGCTCTAAACATGGACACTAAAACCACTGATAACAATGTGTGTAGGAGATATATCTTGATATGAATACCCTAAATTATATATAAGTGCAATAGTGCACATGTTAATACTCAACCCATTATTAATGATAACACTTTAGATAGGATGATGATCTATCTAGGATTGTATAAAAAGTGGATATAAATATCAATCGTAATCAACAATCTCTTACCCTCAAAAAGTGATGATTGGTCTAGCTAGATATATAGTGTGTTACACACTAAATATACTATGTAATAGGTGTACTTCCTTTGTAGTAGTGTGATATGATGATGGTATTGGAAGTCCCTGATATATGTAATGAACACCTTAAGTGCTCCTTACCTCATTTACTATATGCTTTGAAAATGGATCTAAGAATATTTTCAATGCCTTAGCTTCCATTTTTTGTACTTTGGGTGTCTCTATGGGTGTGCCCACATCATTAATGTTAGCCTCTATCAAATATTGTATCTTATTTTTTAAGATGATGCATTTGTTTGTTGTATGTCCTAGTTCCCTATGATATTCATAGAAATAATAGGAATCATAGTTATTTAGAAGAGTCCGTGCCATATCAACTTATTTTATGGGAGAAAAAGATATTAAATTACATTCTAATAGCTACTATAATACACATGCTAACTATTTTAGAAGGTTGGTGAAAACTCTTTGTGGAAGAACTAATAAAACTAGGTGAGGAGATGGCTCTAAAGTTACGTTAACTATGTCCTTTTGAACACCCTTTTTTTAGTGGCCCTTAACTTGTAGATATCCTACTATAACTCTTAGCAGTTGATTCTGATCAACTTTTATATTTTAGTTTGCATATAGAAGAAGCTTTACTTCTATTTCTCTCAATGTGTGGCATAAATATGTGAAGGTTAGAAACTTATAAAACATGATAGCTTTATGTAATTTGAGTATAAGGCTATGTTTGAAGATGTCCTAAAGCTATTTATCTACCATGGGGCTAGTTGATTTTCCAAATATAATCTTATATTGTAAGACATATTATGAAATAGGCTCATTTTATTTGTGTTTCAACTATGAAACTTGAGCATTTGAGATATTATTACTGATGTTTACTCAGAAGTGTATTAAAAACATATCTAAAAATGGGTTAAATGTAGAGATAGATTAATTTGGTAGATCATAAAACCACTCTAAGGCATAATCCTTTAAACTATGTGGAAAAAATTGAGTGAGGATCCAATCATTTGACATGTAGTCCAAAAATACTACGTGAGAAGCTCAAATATGGTACTCTAGGTCAGCCTTACCATCATAAAATATAGGATTAGGTTCCACTAATCTATATGGAAAATAATTTTCCACTATGTGATGTGCCAAAGGTGTATTTAAGAGAATGTGAGAATTCAAGGCATGTGATGGCCTAGTGGCTCCCTGTTCAAGATGTAATACCTTAGCCTATAGAGTGTGAACGTATTACATAAGTTATTGTACATTTGGAGTGAATAAACTATCCATAAGAGGTGTAGATATCACTAAAGGTTGTTGAGTTATAATTAGTTATTGTGCTAGCTGAGTTGGCCCCAATGTAGGTGTAGTGATGTTATTAGCTTGGGGAGTTGAAGATTAACCATTGATTAATTTTATAAGTTCTTCATGAATAATATTTATAAGGTCATCTTTCATATCTAAATGTTAGGAAACAAAATCTTTAAATTATCTCTTATTAATTTCATCAAATCAGTTATCAAATTCTACCATTGTAATTTAGGGAGTAGGAAAATAAATTGTTGTATATTTTAAACCTTTGAAAAATTTAATGGAAAAAATATTTAAAAAATAAAATATTAAAACAAATTTTAGATTATATAATTTATATTTGAGCATATAAACAAAAAGGATGCAAACCCTAAGGGCATCTAGGGTGAGGGTTTGAGTAATATTTGAAGTAATTCATGCTCAACAAATGTTTTAACCTTTTATGAATTAGTGAAGGTAAATATTATATTTGTTAAAGAGTTAAGTAGAATAAATTAGGTAGTTATATCCAATAAATACAAACATTTATTTGTTACAAAATTTACAAACTTTTACCTTTAAAAAATAGTAAAAAATAGTGTAAATAAGAACTTAGCTAGAAAATAACTAAGATAGATGATCTAGAGACTAGAAACTGAGGTAGAAGTTGTTTTGTGTGTCACAAATAAGATCTCAGTGTAATAACCCCTCTTATATATTATTACCCTAATTGGATATTATTACAATTATTGTAAATGTTGTGGTAGTGCCCCTATATTAGCAATAGTGTCCTCTATGTAGGACTATTTTGAGCTTGTAGGTGCACTTGTTTCTAGATATGTGAGATATGTTATTATGTACACGAGTCTTAAAAACCTATATATTCCCTATTTTGATTGAATTTGTGAGCAAAATATAATCCTCCATGTTACTATTACATCTAACTAATAAAATCTAAAAAGTGTGTTTGTTAGTGGGGTAGGATGGACATCCTCAATGCCCTACTATTATGAGAGTTTCATATATACCAATACTTTAAGAAAGGATCAAGCCTGATGTAGTTCTCCCCACCTAAGTGATAGTGTAAGTGCAAGTGAATCAAGTATGATAGTGCACTGAATGCTTTTAATGTGCTTGAGATTGGAAATCTAGGTGATTTGAGCTTAGTAATGTTGTAGATGGTAATATGCAAAAATAGGGAAGATTAGGGATTGAGAACCTTAATTTTGCATAACTTGTACTAATTTTGAATGTGTATTTTACATATGATTTCCATCTAGTGGTTAGAGGGATAAAATTCATGTATATATACCATTTTTATGTTTTTCTAGGTGTTAAAATAGTTATAGGCTAACCCTAGAAGTTTTTGTATTTGAAAAAACACCCATTTGTGAAAAAGATATAGAAAGGACATTAACACCATTATTGAGACACTAGCACCATGTGGTGTTATTGTCCTTTTTATGGCACTAGTGTCTAAGTGGCATAACATAGGCACAAAGGGCCATGATGTAATAATGAGGGTTTAGGATTGTTTTAGGGATGACTAGTGATGCATGTATCCCACATGAAGGCTAGATAAGTGTGAGAATAGGTTCTAGGTTAGGTCTAGGGATAAGCTAGGGATAGGTAGTATCAATTAGGACTCTTATAATTAAAATACCACCTTTATGTGATTACACCCCAGTATACCAATTTATTAATCATATTACTACTTAATAATCCAATATTTGTACCTTTTTAGAATGGGCATGTGTTGCATCCACATAATCCAAGAATATTATATTAGTAAGTGATAACATTAGACTTACATTAATAGTGTAGAATGAGCACATGCCCAAATATACGAAAAATATAATAACTTCATCAAATAATAATCTAATCATCTTCTAATGTATGTGTCCATTCTACAAACATTAAGAATAATGTATTTTTAAATCAATGATGACATTATTATCTCTTTCAAAATGGGCATGTACCCATTCTACACAAACTAATAATATTATGATCATTGAGCAATAAGTGATCATATTTTTCCCCATTCAACATAGGTATAATATACTAATAACATTACCAATGATTAATCCTATATTTTTATTTTATGTGTAATGGGCACATGTAGATGTTGTCATTTAGATGTTGAATCCATTTATTCAATCAATTGATCTAAAAGAAATAATGGGATCATCCCCAATCTATGAGATCTTAGATCTTTGAGATGAATCTATGGAGAAGGATGACTCCTACTTAATCTAGATGCACCTAATTTAAGACTAGATTCAGTCTTAAAACTATGATGAAAAGACCTATTTATAACTAAGACTATGCTTTTGTCATCGAAAAGGGAGTATAAATTGAACTAAAAATAAAATAGGTGACACAGGAGTAGTCTAGATATCTCCTTCACTCGATCTTAAAAAAAATAAATCTATGTAACTGATGAGAAATTACACATTTCCTATAAAACCTAAAACTTTCTCAACATTTTTGTAAGTGATTTTCATGAAGACAAGTGTCTACACAAATACAACTTGCAAATGAGGGTGTAAAAATGATAGGATAACAGCATAAGGGAAATAAATATCCATAAATGAAGATCAACAATTCACATTCACATAATGATCAATAAAATTAACAAGGTAGAAGAGGAAAACATCAATCTTATTGGATCAAGAAATCAATCCAACATTACAAGTCTCAAAAAGAGTAGAGTCTTGTCATACCCAAGAGGAGGGATGATGAACAAGTCATTTTTATTATTATATATAATAAATTGATATAAGAGAGAGAGAAGAAGAGATCACTAAAATACCTCATGGATTCTACTATTACTCTATTAATCTGTCATATTCAATAGAAGAGACAAGGAAAATTGGGGTCATTAATCCCTCTCCAACACATTACACCTCTCCCATGAATATATTCAATGAGGATTGGCATATTAGTGGGAGAGGATACTTCATTATTTACTCTTTTTGTCCTTTATAAGGCTTATGGATGATGGATGTGCTCCTTCAAGGCTAGTATATCCTTGGGAAACTCCTGCATTAACTAACTTAACTCACCCATCTCCTCACACATGCATGTTATATGTTCTTGAATGGTTGACTTGGAAGTCGATCTCGTATGACTATTTAGAATTATGGGTAAAGTTGCCATGACCGCCACTCCTGAAAGGAGTTACACACTTTTAGGGGTAGTTTTCAATGCCTCCATACCTCCATCTTGTTCTTAATTGTCATTTATTTCATCCATGGTCATTCTAGAAACATTTTAGAATCATGGATAACTGAAATTGACTTAGTTTATGTCAAGGCCTCTTGGAGAGGCTAATAATCTAGTCTAACATCTTATTTTACCATGAGAGTTATTGAATAAGACAAGAAACATGCATTTCATGTTTGAAGGCTCATATTGTACCTTTGAAACCCAAAACAAGATCATTAGAAGTCTTTGCCTTCTTGTCCTTATAAACCTTCAATACAACTTTCATGGTTTTATGTAGAATTCTACTCTAAACTCCTGTCACTCTTTAATCATATAGACCTATAACTTGTAAGTTCAAGAAACCTTAAGAATCCTTGATAAGTATTTGACCATTCTTGACCTACCCAAGATGTTTTTAGTCCTTGAAATAGACTTAGAGGCTTTGAGAACATGTTACAAACCCATGTCCTTCTTGACCATGCTTGAAATACTCTTTGATAGTCTTGTAAACTTAAAATTCATTCAATTCTATTTCCTACACCTATAACATGTATTGAGAGATTAAAACCCTTAATAAAAAATTATAATTTTGTGTGAGAAGTTAAGAAATCTTGAATTTATTGCATATAGGCCTTTATTCTTATTTCTAGCTCCTTCAAAAGTCATAGAAGACTTTAGAAACAAATTGTATTCGTTGGTCTATGAGGATCTTGAAAAGCTTCTTAGAAACCTCTCTATTTCCTCATTTTACATGAGAGAGATACATGTAAACATGCCAAGAGACCTTGAATACTACCTTGTAAAACATGAACATGCTATAAGATCTTTTAGGCATGTTTGTAGATCTATAATCTTGTCTTTTACTTGGAAACACTATAATCTTACTACACTTGTAACTTTTCCTAAGCTATCTACATTTTTATATATCTTCTTCATCGATGAAGATATGAATCTTTCTTCTCTATCTTTATGCCTATAGGCATGCTCAATAATCTCTATATTATTCTCCAACTTCATGAGATACCTTTGATAGACCTACAAATCTAGCCTTTGCTTTGGACACTACTAATTCTATTTGAAAACTTCTCATAAAGGTCTTGAGATAATACAATGTATGGAAAGCCTAGTTATGCCTAAGTCTTGATTTATAACCTTGTATCAACATTGCTTTTTCATGAATGGAAACCTTTTTAAACTTTCAATAGTTGTTACTTACTGTAACATTATAACTTCACTAACTCTTCCCTCATTCTCACAAGATCATGCTTGGAAACATGGTGTTAGTAGATTTTTTAGAAGCATTAGAACATGTTAAGGATGAGGATAGCTAGGATATACTTTATATCACATAATATTGTATCATATTCATACTAGAGGTTGGATAACAAAAACATAACAAGTGTGAATTATCATGCATTGAGAATGAAGTAAGAACAACCAATAATTTATTAACATGAATACAATATTTAATTTAAATTAGACAAAAATTATTCAAACATTATACATGAGAATGCACACAAGGAAAAATGTAAGAAACCACATAGGTAACCATAACTAGTTAAGTTTCTATTGATCTCTTCAAAAGTGGAACTCTATTATTCTTACAAACACAAGTATATATAGATGTTTATAGTCTATGATTATTCATAATATTATCATACTTGGCACCAAAAGTGGATTATGCTCATATATTAACTATTACACATCATGGAGATATGATGAAATATACTTGTACACAATAAAATAAGTACATAATGCATTAATATTAGACAAATATCCTACATAGATTTACAATACAAATTCTTCTTCCAATACTTTCCCAAAATTAAAATGTTATCTCATCCTGAGACAAAACCATAAGATCTCAAAAATTACACAAGTGAATAGAGGCTGTAGAAGTGGTTAGACCACTAAGAGTCACAGTAATCATTCAAAGCACCATTTCCAATTTTCACCTCTTGTGCACTACATAGTTATCCTTTCATATTTTTAAATAAGTATCATACCAACCTGCCTTCCTTTTAGGTTTATAATAGGATGGAATAATTAGGTGGAAACCATTTATGGGTTTTAAACCAACTTAGACTTGTTTGTCTTACCAAGTTGTCCCTAATATAAAAAGTTATATAAAATTTTAAAATTTGTACTCTGTACAATAATTAACTTGATGGAAGAGGCATATATGTAGGTGATGACTGAATAGAAGAGTCCTTGAATTTAGAATTCATAGGATTTCACTGAGTAATTATTTGATGGAGCTCTATTGGTGGTTGATACACATGTTTATTGACAATCTGGGTGACTTTGTTGTAAAATGGAGTCAGATTGCTCTTGTAGGAATTCTATTCTAATATTACTTCTTGGATCATCTATAATAGGGTGTGAAATGGAGCATGGAAACCAGTGATCTACTTGAGATCTGTGTTTTTATTTATGCTCATGGATGCCTTAGTGTTGGTGACCCTTGTTTGAATCTTACCACTCAACTACTCCATCTTGTCTATGTGATGTTGAGTTTGGAGAGGGGTGAACAAACTATATAGAAGATGACTTGGTAAATTGAAAAGGTTATCACACATATTATCCATGGTGTTAAGTGACTCCTAAAGTGATCCATCCCTCTCTTCCCTAGTGGTAGTGTGAATGAACATGGTTACTTTGGTGGTTTTATTCATGACAATGTCTATGTTAGAAATGGATAGAGAATCATCAAATTATTGCTTCTAGTCCAAAAACCTATGTGAAACGTATTATGTTTATAGGTCAATAGTGTATAACATTCTTTCTTACTCCTCAATTAGAGTGATAATATTTATAGCCTTGGTTTTGACATCTTATCCCAATGTGTTGACTGCATGGAGTTTTGGGTTACACACTAGTCCTTGGTTAACTCAAAGACTAGAGTCTTGAGTCTACATTATTCAGACATGAATTGGTCCCCAATTACTTGAGTGACCAACTTAGGATAGGCACCTTGGATAAGTTTGGTATCTTCATAGAGGCCAGCCTTTAACTTGATATTCTCAACCTTTGATTGATCTAATTTTTTCTCTAAAGATGTGGCCTTATGTGTAATAAACTCCTAAAATGTTATTGTGCCATTGATTTATTGATTGAATGGGAGTTTAGGATCATATAATGATGCTTCCTACTTAAGGAAGAGTGTTACAAATGTTCTTAAAGATGGTGAAAGGTTAGGTCATGGAATAGTTGCATGTGGGAGAGAGAAGGTGGTGCCCCAAGCACCCATAATCGGGATGTCCCATAGCCAAACTCTTCCCAATGGTATTTATGGGAGTTGTGGACCTATTAGAGTTGTAGTTGGTTCTAATTCTTATTTTAGATGCTCTACTTTATCCTTCTATTACTTAGGTACATGTTATTATTGTGCCATGGCCTCTACTTCTAGCTTGAGTTACTATGTAGTATCTTTAGCCTTCTTTTGTTTAACCTTATCCTCTGATTTCTTGGTAATCTCTTCTTACATATAATTCTACTTGTCTTGTTTTTACTCTACCTAAATTTTATATACACATTCTTCTTCTTTTGTTTACTCGTCTAAGGTAATAGCCTTGGCTTGTTTAGCCAAAGCCTATGCCTATGCTTGTGCCTATTATTGGCACAAGGCTTCATCTTATTATTCCTTCATTTTCTTTATAGATTCCTTATAATTTTGTTTTTCACATGTGGCATATTCATTGGCATATTTCCCTACACTACTACATCCTATTTTTGTTTTTCTTCTTCTACCTTAGCCTTAATAATGAGAACAACTTCTTTGTCCTTCTGAGCTTTCACTTCCTATGCTTGCTTGGCTACATTTCTAGTTCGTGTGCCTTCTTAACCACTTTTATGGATTTTTGTCAATCATACTCTACATCCTAGGCCTTTTGTGCATCAACTTCTTTGGCTTGTTGACTTGATTTTTGTTGTTGTTATTGTTTTTGTTGAGCCTACTCCTTGTAGCATTTATTTTCCTCCTTTCTAAATAATCATTCAACTACACAAGATTCTTCTTCCCTTGAAGCCCATTGTTATTTTTTTATGGGATAATCAAGTAAGAGCTCTTCGACCTCCTATGCTTGCAATGAAGGTGTAATATCACTTGGCTAGACCATAGAGTTCAAAGCCTATGTTTTTTTACAAATCAGGGTGACCAACCTACATTTGGCTGGTGTTAAAGTGGAATATGGAGTAATATGTGTTTCTTGTGTGGTGTTTGATCGATTTCATGTGAATTATACAAGGATAGGTGAGACCCTAGTCTCACACTTGGTTGGTGGTATATGTATGAGTGAATCTAGTGGGATTTCTAGAGGTGGTAAAAAGACATCTTCAATTATGAAGGTGGTAGAAGGTTTCTAATAAAATAAGTCAACCCTTCATTGTATCTTCTCTTATCCTTCTCACCATAGTGTTGATGATGATGGATTTAGGGCATGGTAGTAGGTCTACCATATATTTGGATGAACTTTTTTACACACTTAGACCATGTTCACATCCTTCCATAAGAATACTTCCTTCTCCTCCTCTATATCATAGAAGTATCCAACCATATCATCAATCATTACCTAGTAGAGCTATTATTCATCCTTGTCCATATATGATAGGTTGCATGAGATTACAATCTGGACAACCTTAAGATCATCTAATCAAGTCACCATCCTCCTTGTCTTTCACTTCAATGGAGGAAACATAGATTGATTCTCAATTAAAATCTTGCACTTTCCATTTTTATGGTTGTGAACTTATGACTTCCTATTATTACTATGGAATGTGGTATGGCTTGAAGTGGTGTCACATGCCTAGTTACAAAAGTTTTTTGTTTGGTGACTTCAACCTACACCATAGCCATGGTGATAAAAAATGGTAGGGGTCTAAAGGGTGACCTTGGTAGCTCATGGATATGTATGAATACACATTTTAGTAGTAGGGTGATCGTAATGTGTTAGACCAAGTACTGAATTACATCTAGTAACACCTGAGGATGTGTGGTAGTTAACTTCAAACACTCTTACCATAATGCCTTGAATTTGCCTTCATGATTTAGGGATCCATGCTCAATTTTTTAGACAAAGTTAGGGAATCGTTATAGTAGCCAATAGTCAGTGTCAAGGTACACCTCTCCCTTCGAAGACTTCATTATATGATACATAATATCAAAATGAGGAAATAGTATTAGAATGTTTACTTTAGAGATGTGAAACACTTGTCAATGTTCATGAGCAATTCCTAAATGAAGTATTTAGGCCAATTAGATTACTCATTTAGATGGATCATGTGATGGATGATGTCCATGACCCATTTTAGAATTTTCTTTATAGACTTGATCATCTACCATAACCTCTATGTGATGAATTATGTGAGGATGTGCATTACTTCATCATGAATTTACTCAATTAGGATCCCTGTATATCCCCAAAAATATAAATCTCTGACCTCTTGGAGAATATGTATCATTCTCATCTTGTATGGAGTAAGGGAGGCCCTATGTGTAGATATGCCTAAAACTTAGGCCATGGATTCTTTGTTGATGATAACCATGGTGTCTAAGCTAATGTATATGTTATAGTCATTCTATTAGTTGATCAAGACTTGTAAAATCTCTTGTAAGTCACCAGAAGTGGGCATTCAAAGCAGGCATTTGACATCTATGTTATGGAAGTGGTGGGGATATGCAAGAGCTAATGGTTACATAACATTGATGGGGTCTATGAAAAATAGCCTCTTCTCTGCTAATCAAAGGAAATAAAATGGATATATATTTTTTAATTTTGTTTTCTATAGTGTCGTATTGATAACCATTGCTTCTTTTTATGTGTATCAAACCTTGATGAGTTGTGAAGTATCCATGATTATTAAGTGATGAACTTGGACTCTATTGACTCTTGATATAGTATTATTAGCTTAGATCTTTTAAATTCAACTCAAAAAAATATTTCCAAGGATGAAATGCAAACTTGGTTTGTAATATTATGCCTATATAGATTTCATGCCTATTAGAAAACATATAATGCCATGTTAAGCTATCCATTCGACATAAATACAATTGATGATGTGGTAAATCTTATCTGATCTATAAATTAAGATAATTAGTCATTGAGACATGTGTGGAGATATTTCATTATGTTATTTTCTATTTTTATGAGAGTATGAGTGGATGATGTTGATGGGCTACTAATTTTTTGAATATTAAGTCAATTAAACCTTGGATCTAGAATTAACTACTTAGGGATGACCATTATATAGTGAAGATCTTAGGTGATGTGACTTGTATATACCTTTA
Source organism: Torreya grandis (assembly GCA_037957365.1). Lineage (NCBI taxonomy): Eukaryota > Viridiplantae > Streptophyta > Pinopsida > Cupressales > Taxaceae > Torreya > Torreya grandis. The sequence continues at coordinate 107,968 of JARHVA010004961.1, read as the reverse complement.
TTGGACTTAATTACTTTCATTCACTCTTGATGACATCCATAGTGGCACACATGAATTTTCTAACATATAATTGGCACATGATATACTTAGTATCTTGGTTCCCAAATGGTAATGAAGAGATCAACTATAAACACACACACACACACACACACACACACAGAAAAATAAAAACATAAAAAAATGTTGAAATGAGAAATACTAATCTAATTTTTGCTACTTAGCACCCATTTTATTAGTAGTATGAGATAAATTAAGACTATTCATAGTAGGGCTTAAGCCTACAACCATTCACCCACCCTAGAAAAATTGTTCCCTTTAGATCTCTAAAAATAGTAATTCATTACTATGATATTTCATGTATAAATAACATAAGGCCCTTTCCATAAAACCTATAATTTTCTTGGAAATACTCTAAAATTACTATCATATAACAAAATTGGTTGATCTTTATGAAATTCCTTGTGGCACAGATTCCTATCATGCCATGATTTCTAGATTTTCTTATGAAATTCTTGCATTCAAGATGCTCTACATTAATACTCATCCACACTATTGAGTTAAAGAAGTCTATTGGTGAGATATTCATTATATGATAGTCTCATGACCATTGTAATGCATAGACTAGGTACCAAATCTTTCATTGGTATAACTATTTCAAGCCCATAGACAACTTGGAAGGGAGTGAAACATGTAGCCCTATTGTATTGCATGTGATATTCCCATAGAATCAATGGAATGCAATATTCCCTATCATCCCTCATGACATTTTATATTTTTGTCAACATTTTTCCCAATACTTTGTTTTAATCCTCAACATGGCCATTAGATTTTAGATGGTATGCAGCAACTTTATGATGATAAATCATGAATTCGTCAGTAAGATCCTTGATGGTGTTGTTCAAGAAGTGTGTCCTTAGATTGTTAATAAGATTGATGGGGAATATAAACCTCATAATAATGTTCTCATAGAGAAACTTTATTATGTACTTCACACATATATAGGATTCATAATAGCTTCAACTCATTTGGTAAAGTAATCTATCATAGTGATAATATACCTTGCTTTACTACATTTACATGGTGGATTGATAGGTCCAAAAAAATCAATGCCTCATTGTTCAAAAGGTTATTCAAATAAAAAAGGATGTAAGGGAATTTCATCTCTTTATAGTACTTTACCCATGCATTGACATACATCGTAGTGCTACACTACTCTATGTGCATCCTAAAAAAGGTTTAACCATCATAACCCACTCTATAATAACTTCATGGCAGTATATTTTCCAACAAAATGTCCTCTTACTATTCCTTAGTGTGCCTCCTATAATATTTATGGTCATTCATGTTCCATAACTATCTTGTGCAGTACTTCATCCATGTCTAAATGATACAAAATCCTATTGATGATGGCATATGGCAAAACTTTGGTGATAAACTTTTTTTTCTTTCTTGATAGTGCATAGGGAATACTCCTTGTTCGAGGAAGTTAGTGATTTATTTAAAATTTTAGGGATTGTAGAAATGCAAAATAGATGAGCATTAGGATAATATTCTTGTAATTATTCTAGTTCTTTACCATTGGGAATGTCATTGAGATGATCCAATCTTATGTTTTCTCTACTAGGCTTGACATCAAAGTGAAATTAAAATTCTTGAAATAGTACCAACCATATAGAAATGTATCCTCTAAGATTTAGCTTATTGATAAGGTAGCATAGAGGTTGATGATCTTTGAAAATTCAAATGGTGTCACAAGAATATAGTGTTTAAATCTATTTAGTGTAACACTATAACCAATGCTTCTCATTCAATTTTTGAGTAATTATTTTTTGTGTTAAACAACTTTTGGATTGTAAAATGAATGGGGTGTTCTAGTACACCATCTCTTAGCTATGTAATCACGTCACTAATTGTGATACCCAAAGTATCAACATGCACATGAAAGGGTTTACTTTAATCTAGAAAGATGAGGATAGTCATAGTGACCAATCCCTACTTCATTTTGATAAAATTTGATTGACACTCGTAAGTCAAAAAAAACTTCACACCTTTGCATAGTAATTACTCCAATGCAGATGAAATGGTTGCATATCCCTTGATAAGCTTTTGATAGTAACCTATATGTCCAATATAATATCAAACTTCCATGGATTTTATTGGTGGAGGTATAATTATAATGACTGAAATTTTGGCCTAGTCTACCAAAATATCTTTATTGCACACTACGTGACCTAGCAAGACACCAAACAGTGTAAAAAATAAACTTTTTTTTTTAAATTTAGAGAAATGCATAGAGTTCAATAATATTCTAAAATGAGACATAGTTTATATATATGTTCTTTAAATGAAGAAAATACTACCCAATAATCTATATAGACTTCCAAAAAGTCATGAATGAATTCTTTGAATGCAATCGCCACTACACAAGAGAAAATCATAGGTGCATTCTTGAGGCCAACAGACATTACCTTATATGTAAAGGATCCCCATTAAATTTAAAATGTAATTTTAAATTTATATTATTCTATGATGGGTATTTTATGATAGCCACTAAATCCATCTGTGAAAGAGTAAACTTCATGCCCTACAACAAATTCTAAAACTTCATCTGTGAAATGAATTGGGAATGGATCATTCACACATGCATATTTTAAAATGTGGTAATCATCACATACTCTGATATCCCATATTTTATTAAGTTTTACTACCATAGGACTAACCCAATTTATCTTTTCTATGGGATAAATTATACCTACATCTTGCATTCTATCAAGTCCAGCCTTCACTTTCAACTTCATGTTTGGATTCAACTGGTATGGCCATTTCTTTGTGGGTCATGCACACTCTTAGAGTTTGATATGAATTTTTCCTAGATATGGATCAAATCCTATAACCTATAAAAATTTAGTGCAAAATAAATCTTGATAATCTCCCAAGAGTTGTATAGCTTTAAAATCTTCAACTTCAATCTAGTAATCACCTATATGTGCCAATTCAGGAATCTCCTCACTTCTGATGTTTTCTACATGATTTATTAAAGTCCAATGGTAAATCTTAAGATTTTATTCATCAATAAATTCTTGTATCATTGATTTCCCTTGCTTTTATGGAATTTGTATTCTACACAACATATCTTATTTATTAGGTTCTATGATGGGATCCTTTACTCATCTTACTAGCTATTCAGGTTCAAATGAATTAGTTATATCAATATAACCAATAATATTTGAATATTCAATATCCTCTTATTCATCTTGTATTTTGTGGCATGTCTTCATGAGTGATTTTTCTTCTTTATTAGCAACTTTATGTCTTTGTAATGTCATATTTAGATCACAATCTATGTTCTTCTATGTAATGGTTTCCATCATGGTGCTTAAACCTTATATGCACCCATGGCATAGGAAATGTTAAATTTTCATCAATGTGTTTTAAACCATAGGGTTCACATCTTAAAATAAATGTATGTATAAATTCACTTTACACCTTTGCCTATTTTTGTGTCTCCCTCATGCATTTTTTATGCATATACCATGATGATGGTAAAGGGGAAAGTGTGTGATGAAAGATGTGAACTAAGTAATTTAGTGCCACACATTACTTAGTATATAGTTCAACACATTTGTGAATATTCCCACTTACCTTCTTGGAAGAAAGGATAATTACTTCTGATGACCTATGGTAGTTAGGACATGCTAATAAAAATTTCACATGCATCATCCCACTCGAGCTGATCATTTTTACGAATTTCCCACCATGTCACTACAACTCCATTCAAATAATAATTCAAAACATTAAACCACTAACTAATGATAGGGATATGAAAATTTAGGTATAAAATAAATTGATTGATATCCTCAATCACATAGTACACATGAATTTGTCTCTCATGTAAGAAGACCATTCTCAAAGATTGGAGTTCATGATCACCATGAGCTCAGTTTAGTAGGTGTGTGTCTAAGTCTACACTAATAGATGAATCTATGTCCCAAGGTAAAGTTACTTCTAGGGTTAAATCTATATAATCTTTTATATGATCATTTACTTGATAGAGAAAGTTAACTTCTAAACTAGTATGGGCTTTAGTAGACATGGATGCACAATCCTTGATGATAAACTATGTTGCCAATGGTTGAGTAACTACCGGTTTAGCTTCTATTATTTAGATGTATTTAACTATTGAGTGAGTAAATATTTTACATGAGGTTTAGTATGATCATATAAGAATTTTCACTCAATTACTCATAGAAATTTTAGGTTCTCTTTCAAGTTTACCTTAATCTAGATGGTTTATTATGGGAGATAAGGAGATTTTGGTTTAGACATAATGATGTAGGGTTTATGCACCCTATTCATATGACTTATGACAAATTTATCTCCTTGATGCCCCTCTAGTTTATTTTGCATAGTATTGATAGACATCTAACCATTATATGTCCATTTCTTGCCAATTAACATAGGGTAATGTGTTTCTACTATATTTATATTAATGACTTCAAAGACACCTAATAGAACTAGTTCTACAAATTTGATCTCAACATATTATAGTCTTCCAATGGGCTCAACTCTTCCATAGTCAGCTAGGTTTAGAGTTTTTACATTATAACTTATAACTGGTCATCCAATAGACTCCTATGTAGATCTAGGAATCATGTTCATTATTATACTAAAATTAAAGATAGCATTTGGAATTTCATATCCCATGACTTCAATGTTGATTTGTGCATATACATCCCATGGATTCCTTATTTTCACATACCAAACAAGCTTTTATGTCTTTTTTTATGCTTAATGCACACACTCCAGTAGATTATGCATTAAGTTTATGATGTTTTGAGATATGTATTCATTATGCAGTGTGCTTAAAAGTTTTAGTAAATCTATAAACATAGTAACAACTCCATCTTGGGTCATAATGTGCATGATCTAGCCATACATTTGGACATATATCACTACAACATCTCCTTCAGTAGTGTCTTGGTGTTGAATTTTTTTCAACCTCTATTCAATATCATACATGAGTCCATTTTCTATAGTTAGGTCTAGATATTTATCCCATTTTAATTTTTGAATTCCCTTATCCTAAATAATTTTAAGAGGAGGTAAATCTCTCTCTATGTTTTGGTGTAATTCAAAAGCATTCAAGAATGTATCCTCTTTAGGTTGTGCATTCACCATATTAACATTCATGATGGCCTTATCCTTTACTTACTTTTCCAAGATAGGACAATAGTATGTCTAATGTTGGTCATATACTCTAAAATATGCATAGTAAGACTATCTTTGAGGATTCAAAGGGAAATTTCATTTCACATGATTATACTCTCCACACAAATAACATTGTAGAGGAGGGCATTGATAGTTATTTTCTCTACCACCTTGGTAACCTTGTTTATATCCAACCCTAGATCATCCTTTATTTGACTGATAAACTACTCTATACCTTCCTTATTGTTGTGTTGTATTCCAATGTTGATTCTACTAGGTGTTATCTCTAATTCTAAATTATTATTGTGTAACTAGTGGGGTTTAACTAGTTTATTATTATTGGATGATTGTTGGGCTCCAAGGTGTGGCATACTAGTAGTACAATGATGGTGGTGTCCAAATCAATGAAGTAGGGGTCCAACTGACTATACCTTGAGGATGGTACTGAGTCAAACTAGGAATCCATTATAGACCTACTTGGGTCACACAACCTTTATCATCCTCTGGGCCTAGAATCATTTGTTTCATCAAGGACACTTACTATGCAGTGATGCCAAATACTTTTTTGGTGATGTCTTTTTTGAGATCCTATAAATATCTAAAAAAAAATTCATCTTGGTTATTTAATTTACAAAAAATACAATATAAATTCTATGGAATCTTGACATATTATTGTAAGAGATGGAACTATGTTGTTTCATACCCTACTACTGTATATATTTCATAGAATTCTATCTTGATCTTATGATGTGACATCTTTTTTCCTACACTCCATGCATGATATATTTAGCTTAGGTTTAACTACCTATGATATTTCTCCATCCTCTTCATAAAATCTTACAATGTATTTTCAATCTTAGAACTTATGATAAGAGCTTCCCTATAGTCTTTAATTTGCTCTACTTATAAGACATTAGCTCTAGTATCTTATTTAGTGTCATATTGAGTGTATGTAATATTAAATATGATTATAGAACACATTCCTTTGACAAACTTGTTGACACAAGAGATTACACCTAGGGTAAGGAGGCCTAGCTCCTGCCTTCTCCTTGCAACATGGAAACTCCTATCTTGCCTATGGGATGGTGAAGTAGGAGAGGAGAGTCTCTAGATAAGGGCTAGCTCCCTTTGATGCATCATGTTTTTTCCAGCAAGTGCTAACATACATACATACATACATACATATATATACATATATATATATATGTATATATATATATATATATATATATATATTAGGGAGGGATGAAAAGGGAGAAAGAGAATGCAGGAAAAATAAGCCTACTCTAAAGAGGTGATGCACCAAAAAATAAGGTCGACCTTCACACATCCACTCTCAGAATCAAAAAAATATAGACATACTCTACACATTTGGCAGAAAGGATCAGGCTACAAAAGACTGGCAGGGAGGCTTTCATGAAAACACAAAAAATAGAAAATCACTGAGGCACTGTGAAATGCGCACTGTAAGTAAATTCCTCTATTTTGGTCTTCTAAATGTCAGCTCTTCTCCTTTCAGCTGTATAAATGGCACCTTGTAGGCAGTAGGTCTACTAGTGTTGAACCTTTGAGAGCATCAAAAGACAATGACTAGACATAGACAAACACTCAAGGCATACTCTAAAACATCTATCCAAATGGAGGTAAAAATTGCATTTTATTTGATTCAGGTGAAATTTTTCCAAGGATGCACCCTTTACAAATGTGGAAGATTCGATTCTTCTCAAAAATGAGAAGTTAAAATATATAAAAGAAAAGGAGAACGAAACTTGGTGCTTTTTTTGACAAGTTGGCCTGTGACGTCCCATTGGAAAGAGGAAACACTATTGTGCTGTCATCATCCTAGAAGAAGCCTATTAGAACCATGTTGTATAATCACCAAATTTGACTTTGGTGTTTGAGCTTTAATGTGGAAGCGTGGATCGCACCTCTTTTCTACCAACAGACTAAAATTTGTCCCTTTTTCAGATCACAAGCCATGTTGCTTGCTGGACGTACCATTTAGGGACTATCAGGAAATAAATCACCTACACTTTTCCACTTGGACTACCTTGTCACTTTTGTGCCATATCATTTCTCCTTGCTTGTCACCTATGATTTGTCTTCTTCTACATCTTTGTCTTTTCTGGCTGCTTGGTCCTTTAGGCAAACTCCTTGGCAGGTCGCTACATTCTGCCTCCTTCTCCTTTTCCATGTTAGCGCTCTTCCAGATTGAAAACCCAATGGCTAAATGAATTTGTTAAATTTGACATTCATATGGTCATCATTTATTTAAACATCAACAGATCTTCTATTTTTTAAAACTTGATGGCCTCGCAGCTATCATCGGGTCTATCACTGACTCCGTTGGGTCCAACGCCACGTGGCATCTGAGCACTAGTCAAGCACTTCTTTATTTCTCCATGGGCATCTTCCTTCATTTTTTTTCCCTTCGGCACCTTGACTATGGCTTTGCTTTGTTTTTGTGGACAAAAAGGTCCATGGGAATTCCCTTACCTGGCCTTATCTTTGATTAGAAGCGCACTCGAATCATTGAAATGCCGAAGTGTCTGCCCTCTAAAGGGTACATTGAATTTTGACTACCCTTTGGCTTGGGGCATAATTTTTAACTAGGCCACTAAACCAAAAGGTTCAATGGTTCAAATAAGCATGCTGATGAGCCAAAAGTCAAAATTTGATGAACCATGCCAAGCCGATAAAATTTGTTTAAACTGCCATGTTGAATCAAGTGGCTTTGAACCAGAAGCTGCCAAAACACTTAAACCAAGGCATGAACCAAAAATATTGAACTTAAGCAACTTGAATATGACTAGCATTAAACAGCAGGTGAAGAGGGTGACAAAAATTTTGCCTATGGGCAAAATAGGTCAACAATTGGTGACTCACAGGGGAAGCGTGCCTGCTATGCTTAGAACTAGTTGCCTTAAAATCCATTGGGCATAGAGTTAGATGTAGCTATGAAAGAATTATCAACAGCCCAAAAGATTCGAGAATCAAACATGAAGCTTTTACCCCCAAGCAAAGGGAAACACACAAGGCTAAAAACACTACTTGTGTAAACTGCACTTAGGGAAAGCAGGAGAAGAAACTAAAAAAAACTACTATATACAGCTAACCAAGAATGCTCACCTCCCTCTTAGATCAAAAGGAAAATATCTCAAGTCTCCTTCCTGGTAAGAAGACTTATGGTGCTAGGGAAATAGCTAAATTGAAAAGGGAGTTGGTGACTTGCTCTTCTTGCCTATCACCTACATTGATTGGAATCCAAGTGGATCAGATTCAAACATGCCTCCAACATACATGTACTTTTCTTGTCCCAGGAGGCCTATTGAATGCTAGTCCTTTATATTGGTGCTCTTCACCAAGAAATCAATGGCTACTGGCTCATCACCATAAGCCTTTTAATCTGCACAATTCCTCTACAATGTATCATGGTTTGGCCTATTTTCTTCTATCTCATTAGAAATCCTTTCAGACTCATCCTCTGCTTCCTCTTGGCCTTCATGAAGAAGGGTGACTGTGGTGATGTCTAAAATGGGCTCACAAAATGATTGCTCATCACAAAGAACATCACCTCTTTCTTCAAAAATATCTTCTTCAAGGCATTCCTCTAGGAAGATAGACCTCTCCTTTCTTTCCTCCAACTCAGGATCCTTAGCATAGTCGTCCTCATCATCAAAACAACAAGGAAGTTCATCAAACAGGGGGAAGAGAGCTCACCATGCATTTGTTCCTCCTCAAATTACTAGAACATTTGCATATATGCAAAACCTACATCTTCTCCATTACTGATAAGGTCTGCATAAGGAGTATCAATGATGATTTCTTATTCATTTTTGCTCATGATAGCCTCTTGGATGTCATGGGAATCATGGGTAGGAGCAACTTTATCTTTTTTAAGGTTTTGAGCAGAACCTTTCTTTTCCTCATTCCTGCCCCATGATTCCACTATTTCCCCTTAGGTCAGGAGGTTGCCATTATAATCAGTGACCTAAAGGGGTTGAGGAAGATTAGGAAAACTACTTGAGGGGATTCACTAAATATTTTGAGTCTGATCTAAATTGTACGAAGGAAAACAAGACCCATGATTTTGTGCAAAAGAAGTATACATATAAGACATGATTTTTGATGGCACCAGGCTGCTTAACTAGCTGATTCAACTCAGAGTCACCATTGGTGTTGATGTAAAAGCCTCTAAAGGCTGGTTGGTTGAAGAACACACCAAAAAATCTTCAACTCTTTGGACAAAACCTGTCCCAGTTGGTCCCACCAGGCATGCCAAAATTGTTGACACAAGAGATTGCAATTGGGGTAAGGAAGCCTAGCTCCTGCCTTCTCCTCATAACATGGAAACTCCTCTCTCACTTGTGGGATGGAAAATTAGGAGAGGAGAGTCTCTAGATAAGGGCTAGCTCCCTTTGATGCATTGTGTTTTTTCTAGCAAGTGTTAACATATATATATATATATATAGGGGGGATGAAAAGGGAGAAAGAGAATGCAAGAAAAACAAGCCTACTATAAAGAGGTGATGCACCAAAAAACAAGGTCAACCTTCACACATCCACTCTCAGAATCAGACAAATACAAACATACTCTACACATTTGGTAGAAAGGACATGGCTACAGAAGACTGGCAGGGAGGCTTTCATGAAAACACAAAAAATAAAAAATCACTGAGGCACTATGAAATGTGCACTGTAAGTAACATCCTCTATTCTGGTCTTCTAAATGTTAGCTCTTCTCCTTTTAGTTGTAGAAATGGTGCCTTATAGGCAGCAGGTCTACTGGTGTTGAACCTGTGAGAGCATCAAAAGACAATGACTGGACACAGACAAACACTCAAGGCATACTCTAAAACATCTATCCAAATAGAGGTAAAAACTACATTTTATTTGATTCAGGTGAAATTTTTCTAGGGCTGCACCCTTTACAAATGTGTAAGATCTAATTCTTCTCAAAAATGAGAAGTTACAATATATAGAAGAAAAGGAGAAAGAAACTTGGCACTTTTTTTGACAAGTTGGCCTATCGCATCCCATTGGAAAGAGGAAACACTATTGTGTTGTCATTGTCATAGAAGAATCCTACTAAAACTATGTTGTATAATCACTAAGTTTGACTTTGGTGTTTGAGCTTTAATGTGGAAGTGTGGATCACACCTCTTTTCTGCCAACAGACTGAAATTTGTCCCTTTTTCAAAGCAAAGGCCATATTGCTTGCTATACACGCCATTTGGGGACTATCAGGCAATAAATTGCCTACACTTTGTCACTTCTGCACCATATCATTTCTCCTTACTTATCACCTGCAATTTGTCTTCTTCTGCATCTTTGTCTTTTCTAGCCCCTTGGCCCTTTAGGCAAACTCCTTGGCAGGTCGCTACAATCTGGCTCCTTCTCCTTTTCCATGTTAGTGCTCTTCCAGATTGAAAGGCCAATGGATAAATGGCTTTGTTAAATTTGACATTCATATGGTCATCATTGCTTTGAACATCAATGGATCTTCTATTCTTTTAAACTTGATGGCCTCATAGCCGTCATCGAGTCCATCACTAACTTAGCCGGGTCCAACGCCACGTGGCATCCAGGCACTATTCGAGCACTTCTTTATTTCTCTATGGGCATCTTCCTTTGTTATTTTTCCCTTTGGTACCTTGACTTTAGCTTTGCTTTATTTTCATGGACAAAAAGGTCCACGGGAATTCCCCCACCTGGCCTTTGCTTTGATTAGAAGTGCACTCAAATCATTGAAATGCCGAAGTGTCCACCCTCCAAAGGGTACTTTGACTTTTTACTGCCCTTTGGCTTGGGTCATATTTTAGAATTGGGCCATTAAACCAAAAGGTTTAATGGTTCAAATAAGTGTGCCGATGAGCCAAAAGGCAAAATCTGATGAACCATGCCAAGCTGATAAAATTTGTTTGAACTACCACATTAAACCAAGCAGCTTGGAACTAGAAGCTACTGAAACACTTGAACCAAGGCATGAACCAAACATATTTAACTCGAACAACCTAAAAATGGCTGGCATTAAACAATAGGTGAAGAGGGTGACCAAAATTTTGCCTATGGGCTAAATGGGTCAACAAAACCACATATATTTATCTTTGTATATTAAGGCAAATTCCCCCTTATTCATAACATTAGATTACCTATGATCATAGTCAGAGACTAATTCTCCTAACTTCTACTTTATCTCCTTCAAGTCTTGAATAGTCTAACTGGTTTATTTTTTACCTTAAACTATATGATAATCCATTCCTTAACCTATTATAAAATTGCCTACATAATTTATCTATGGTATATAAAATTAATTTCTCTTCCAGTCATTGCCCCTACTAACTCTCACTTTTTGAGAGATTAATTAGTAATGCCCTTAGCTTTCCATCTCATTTCACAAGTTAGTAAGTATTATTTAGGGTCCCTTACCCATCATATGTTGCTAGATTTATAAATTCTCCTCTAGCACAAATTGTGTAAACTAGTATCAAGGGGATTTGATACATAGTTATTATAAGAGGATGCTATATTTTGTATGATCTTGATTATGTACTATGAATATTTATTCATAAACTAGGAGAGTCAACCAGTGCACTCTATTTTTTATGTTTCCTTCTTTTCTCTACTTGGTTTCAAAAAAATTATGACATTTAAAGCCTTTTGTATTGATGATGTTTCAATTTAAGTATCCTAATGATGAACTTATTCTAAAAATGAACCTTGCTAACTATTGTTTTCATGTCTACCTAATTGAAAACTTCTACTAGAATATAAGAAATTAGGCTATGGGGACATATGCTCTTCTGGTGAATGACTATCCAAATATGGATTGTAATTTACTAAATAGAATAGCCTGGTAGATAATTAGAGTAAGATTGACACTAAAGAAGTGAAACTTGTTAGTGATAATCCCCTATCTATTACTATCAAGGGAGATCCCACCATGATAATTGGCCCAACCACCATGTTAGCTACTTGACCTGAGTAGCTACCAGTAATAAACCTTCTCCTAAATATTTATACAAGGAAGAGGGTGGGAAAGGATGAGCCAAAGAAACTAAGGACTAAGAGGAAGTTACAACCACCAGTGGTGAACCTTAGGAAGAGAAATGAGGTTAATTTCATGAACATACCCTTTGATGATATTTCCATGGATCCCCAAAAGGAAAAATCCTCATATGCCCAAAAATTAAGGGATATGAGTAACAATGAAGACATAGATGAAGATAGGCTAATTGCTGAAAGAGTAAAATGGCAGAAGATATTTAGCCCTCCCCTAATTAAAACTAGACAAATAACCCCAAGGGAAAGGCCATAGACTTTGGTTAAAATTCTAAAAATAGGGTTATTTGGTCTATAAGAAACCTCTGGAAGAGAAGGCAAAGGTGATGAGGAAGACATATTATCCCTAGATAAAACTTTGTCCTTCAATGATGTGGTACAAGTTAGTGTTGAGTTGGCCACACATGCTAAGGATCCTCTTGAACAGGGGACAATATCCTCATATTCAAAGACATTTATTCAATATGTTCTCACCCAACCACCAAGACAAGACAAGATAAGGAGGGTGAAATAGAGAGTGAAAAAGAACTTAAGGATAAATTTGTGGATGATTGAAGGCAAGGAAGACAAGCCCCCACTAGTAGTGAAAATGTGGAGGCATAAAGCATTGAGTCATCAAATGTCATGATGGGTGTTGGAACAACATCATAGGTCCTTCCCATTATAATTATGATAAGTTCAGTATTAAGAAGGGAGGTTGGTGTTGAAGAGGGTAGGGGATCAAGCTTGAGAATGGGTACCCTTACCCCTTTAGATGTAAATAAGGAATCTAACCAAGCCAATAAATTTGCTAATATGGGACATTTTGGAGATACTACTTTCATTGAAGTGCCTCAAAGTCTCCTTCCTCAAATTAAGCTCCATGATCCTGCTAGGCATGAAGGTGATGAGGTCATGATTGATGAAGAGCTACCCAAAGGTGATAAAGAAAACACCATAGCCTCCTCTCAAGCTCCCTGACTGAGTGTAGAAGAAAAATTGGTTATGGTACCATCTACTTAGCCTGTAGATCAAGAAAGCTCCATTAATAGATTTCTCTTGGAGTCTTGGCAATAGCTTGGGGAAAATGTTGAAATCTTAAAGTAAATTAAACCAAGAAAGGAGGAAATAATCAAGGGAATTACAAGTTGGATAATGATGATGGAATTGAGAAAATTTTGGTAGGCTCATACCCTAATCTTCTAACACTCCCCTTCACTAACATCCTAGTGACATTTCTACCTAGTGCATCAAGGCTAACTTCAAGATCTATGACTCTAATGGGTTTCTAGACCAAACCCCTTCTATGGGTCAAAGAACAAATAAAGGAGAAATGTGGCACTATGAGCAAGATGGGGGACATATATGTGATGAATATAACTTGAGCATGCAAGGTCAAGTCCACCAAGAAGGCTAGAGCACTCTTGCATACCACTTTTATTAATGTTATGGAAAGGACATAGGAGATAGTTTTTCTTCCATTGTAAGCTAAAAATAAATATGCTCCCCTCAAAATTTATGTGGTGTACATATACAATTTGGGGGAATCATCAAGAAATGAAATCAAACACAACTCCTATGTCTTGGCTATCATGGTGGTGTATTTTATAGATAAGGACAAAGCTTCCATGGAAGATATCAAGATGCAAAACTTATCTATGATCCAGTACTTGAAAAATTTATTGAGTGAACCTAGAGTAGTAATTCCATATACCACTGAAGCCTTGTATATAGTAATATTCTCCTGGGATACACTAGATTTTGGCCACGATAAGGACTTGAAGATGAAGGGATAGTAAATAAAAGATTAACAACAAGACTTTATGGTTTGGGCCAAAGAAGTGATCCATTCAACACTATAATGTCTTGATGACATACTAAATAAGCAAATAGAGTGCAAATCCTGGGTGTTCATGTATGATGTTGATATCAAGAGCTAGGAGACACTTAGGCCAAAAGTGGATGAAATCTATAATGTGGTAATTGATGCTTTGATATCAGAAAAAATCATTTCCTATGATGATCATAAAAGGCCTAAAGAATATTTGTTAGTAATACAACATAGGCTAATGATGATTAAGGAGGGTGATTTTGACTTAAAGGTAGAAGATAAATATCTCAAGATTGTGAAGATAGAGATTGAAGCCACTATAGGAAAGATGGTAAACCTTGATGCAATTGACATAACAAAGGTGACATTGCATAGTGCCTTCTAGAACCTCATCTATGTACCTCATGGAGCCTTCAAAATCCAAATGATAAGAGGACTAGTGTCACTTGAGAAATCCTATGATCAATTGAAGGAATTAGTCAAAAATAAGTAGGTAATGCTCTATAGGACCACTAATTGGCTAGAGGAATACAATTCCAAATTCAAGTATCAAGTGGGTCTAGAATAAAAGATTCTTGCCATCATGGTTGGAGGGTTTATTGCATATAATAAGAGGTTAGAAAGTGACTTAGTCATCAATGTTTATTATAGAACATGATAAAAAAAAATTATTCCTTTAAGCTGGCATCAATATTATCTTTCTTATTCTTTTATTTCTTTCTTTTCCCCTCTTCCCCATTCAAAAATTATTATACATCACTCATTAGTGGCATGTCCTTTTCTAGAATATTATTTGCAGTTGTTTGATGAATGAAAGGGATGTTTTGGTTAGTTTCATAAGTGGACAAAGGTTTTTTTTCTCCCTTTTTAGATTACTCTCCACATAGCTAGCATAAAACATTCTACTAGGGTGCAGTATCAATCCCATCATTTTTACTTGAGCACATGCATGATCTCTAGAATCATATTTGTTACATATCATAACAAACTCTTAGCCCATGAATGATTATTCTAGTTGGAGAATCATATTGGGATATGCCAAGTATGGTTAAAAAAATGTATAAATAAAAGAGGTATGTTCTTTTACAAAGGTTAGCCTACTAGACAAATTTTGAGTCTAAGAGCTATCACTCAGGAGAAGTTCTACCTGTGTAATTTCTTTGGTGTCAAATTGGTTTTAGTTGTAAAACCATTGGCAATCTTTGAGAATGTTTGGACTATTCCATTTTTATAGAGATGATTTTCATAGTGTTCATGTTGTATAATTTCCATTACATGTCATATATAAATGAGATTCAGTGAGATAATGAGGCATGCTTGTGATTTATTGTTCTTTCCTATTGTTGAAGTGTGATGCTCTTTTTCACATTCTTGGAAATTTGGTGGTCTTGTGTATTCATTTATGGTAGTCATATGAGGAGTATATTAGGAATATACTATCATTTTAGATTTGAAATATTGTGTAGAGTGTTAATAATTTTTTTTAAGGGTAGTCCTAGGCTTATGAATTCAGTATGAAGGATTCCTTGAGGGGTTGCTCGGAGTAATACTTGTAATTACTTTTAAGGAACCTCAAGCATCACCTCATTCCATATTTATTGAGATGTAGAAGCATTTATTAAGTGGAAATAATATAGATATTAGATGAATTTTTTTTTAGAAATTTCGTACATATCCACATCCTTGTTTAATTAACAAACCTTGTTATATTCTATTCTACTTTGCATACGACATCCACCGCATATATAAAGTGTTATGTGCATAAAAAATGCATATTTTTCTTCTTATTTGAAATGTATCTATGGTTAGTGCTTTAATGTTTAAGTGTTATATCCATATGATTGGGCCTTTGATTTGCTAAATATTTCACCCAATGAATTGTGCAATCATCTCCCTTGCTTGTCCTTAATAGCTTGTGTCTAGTTTAGAGCATTTATTAATTCCATGTGACAACCGTACCTAGGTGGATTGAGCATTGTTGTTTATGTTGTAATTAGATGTGTAGTTTCATGTACTAATAAACCCTATGAAATTTTAATCATGTAATCTCTCCATGTGATCAAGCTACCCTTTAGGTCCTCTCACCTTTGTCTAGGTAGAGCTAAGAGTAACATGTTATTAACCACACCCTTTATACATGTCTCTCAATAATTTCCCCTATTTTTGTCCACCATATATGCTAAACCCATCCCTAACTACAATGACATTTAAATAGGTTTTTCAGTTGTGCTTGCCTTTCTATATTAAGTATGTAAGCCTAGTTTAAAAAGGTGTACAATTGGGAACTTACACATTGTTGGAACTATTGTCGAGGACACATTCTTGTCACCCACATTATAGAGGAATATTGTAAAGAGTTGTTATTGTTATAAACACTCCATATATATATATATATATGATATTCTGATTATGCCTATGATCCATTAATGTTGCACATAGTCCTAGCCTCTTTGCTTTGAAATTTTGTGTCTCTTGGATTTATATCAATCCCATTTTGAAGTGTCCACTTCATCAAAGTATGCTTCTAAGTCATTAGGTCAGGAAGAATTAGAGATCCTAAACACTTGGTTTTTTGGGAATTCTTGTAGGATGGTGAGAGAGGGTCATCTTATGAATCCTCCTAATGTTACTATAGTTGTCTTATAAATTTATCCATCAACTAGTCTAGTTTCTAGCTAAATTTTCATTTAGAATAAAATCTAAAGGTTCATATTCTAGTTTCTTCACAATTCTTAGCACATAATTAAACCGTTATATGTTAAAATGTGTCTCATCCCTTTTGAGCATTAGTTTAAATTCAATGTTTGTATCTCATGTCCTAATTAAGCTTTTGTACTAATTAGAATTCACATGTATCATGATGATGTGTTGATGTGTTGATCTTTTACTTTTTCGAAGAGTGTTTCTAGTGGAAACTCCAAATCTTGTCTCTTTGGTTCTCATAAGACCACTACCTACTATTTCCTTTATTTTCCCAACCCCCAACTCTGAGTGTCTCATTATTTACAAATATGGAAGGGTTGAGATCATACTTTAAGATTGATTTATTGAACCAATTATTTCCTCCACTACGTGCCCCTCAGAGGCAAAAAAAATTAGTGTGGAAGCCAACTAAAGTTGCCAAATTTAGTTGTTGAGATTCATCTTGGTTCTACCAACCTTGGAATATTTGTGGACCAACCCCTCATTAAGGATTACCATATTTAATCTAACACCTATGGGATTTATAGTCATGTATATTATCCTATCCCATCCCCTCTAGATCAATCCCCTCTCAGGCCTAGGTCATGTAATATCCCTATTTTATGGTCTCCTTTTTTTAACAAAAGCTCTAATACCACTATAATATCCCTTTCTTAGGGTCCCCTTTTTTTAACAAAAGCTCTGATACCACCGTAATATCCCCTGTTTCCCTTCAAATTTGAAACTAAATATTTTTAACTATTTCTCTATATTTTGCCTTTTGATGTTTTTTGCATGAATAAAGATGCAATTTTTCAAGATAAATTCAAATAAACAAATAAACCATAGTGAATCTCTTAACTAGAAAATCACTAATCTTATTATTCATCCAATTGATTACAAATAAAGTCCTCTATCATGCATATCAAAAAATATTAAAAATACTATCTTAAAACCCTGGTCTTTTACAAATCTGGGAATAAACCCTAAATCTAGAATAGCTTGGGTTTCTGTGTCAAAACATAATCACCAACATCAGTTATATTGCCATCATTGGTTGATATATTGCCAACGTCAGTCTCAATCAGTTGATTTGCTCTGCTATCATCAGTATTAATTTGATCGATGTCAGTCTCTAGACTACCGATGTCAGTCTATGAGTTACCTGTGGCTCTATACGACCTGATGTAGAGCTGTATGGAATTGCACGAATTGATACAGATTCCATATAGAAGCAAGATAATATGCCATGGCCTTTATGCTGGGTATCAGATCTAAAGAAATATGGCACTAATACAAAGGATCTAATCTGGATAATTATTAAAAAAATAATAAAATAAATACTTGAAATACTATGATAGCTTTTGTATGAAGTTATCTCTCAAACTTGTAAACCCCTGTAATAACTTTTGTATGAAGTTATCTCTCAAATTGGCAATAGATTGGCTGATCTCTTACAACCTCTAAATCACACACACTGAAGAGTGGATGTTTTCCAATGCAAATGGAATCTTGGAACCCTTGGCTCAGTCTTCACAGAAGAATTGTTAACAATCAATATCAATAATCTCATAATCATAATCATAATTTGCCTCCCTCTAATGAGAAACCCTTATATCTTCCAAAAAGATGCACTTGCCCTAATTAGGGTTTCTCAATTAAAATATGCTAAATAATTAATATTTGATTAAATCAATCAAATATTAATATCTCCCTCAATACATGTCAGATCCTTGAACCATTTGAAGCTAGTGAACCAGGGAGTGATTCCACACATGATCATGCCATAACAGGTATGCTCCGTTGAATGCTAACATTCCCTATATAATAGGAGCTCAAATAAACGTGCCTAAAAAAGCCCAAATGAATGCCAACTAAAACAAATTTTGCTAATCAAAGCCAAGCCAAGCTCCATTATGACCCTCTATCCATCCTATCAGCCTACGAAGGTTGCATAATAGGCTAATCCTCAACTCTGAAGATGTCAACTGAAAAGGGGACATGACAATCTGCCCCTCCTAAAATTACTTATCCCCAAGCAATCTCAAAACAATAAACCAATCAATCCACTTGGATCCCAAATGTAGTCATGATCTATACTGATGACAATCAACACAAGCTCCTCCAATATCCTTTGAAGTATGACCAAGAGGAATCAATAATCAAACTGGGGAATGAAACTCAACCAAACTCCAAGATTACAAATACCATGTACACATTCCACCATGCTATGTAGAAGGCACACTCCAACTCTACAACAAATCCCAAATGGAACTAAGCCAAGTGTGGAGAACCCACACACTGTACCTCTACTATGATCAACATATCTCTGATGTAAGTCATGCACCAACAAGCTATCAACCCCAGCACCCCTCACCATGCCATGACTATCAAAACTCTCATCCCATGGCATCAAATCATCCCAAGTACCAAGATAAGGATCCCAGCAGCCAATCCATGAGTGGAAAACCATTGACAACTGATCACTAACCAAGCCTGAATCAATTACTACCTCCAAAGACACCTCCAAAGGAGTAGTATCATAAATAGGAACCAAACCAACTGCTAGCTCACCAACATCAAAACTAATCTCTAAAGTACTACCATCCATACTCTGTGAATTAACTCCAAAGCTCATATCAACATACAGAGTATTAAAAACTGTAGCATCACTATTTGACTCCTCTATACCGAAATAAACTGCCAAAGAAACTAAGTCCTCAAAACTGTCCACTACATTCTCATGGGTGACATCTACAATAATTAGATCCTAGGACTCTTCTACAATCTCTATCATACCTGAGAGATCATCAACACTCAGTGTACTAACATTTGAGCACACCTCCACACTCTGAATGCTAGCATCAGACTCATCCTCATCTAACTCTGAAGAGGCTGCTATTGAAACTATCTCATCATCACCATCTCCTATCTCATGAGAATCATGGGACATGCTGCTATCCTGTCTAACTGATCTATAGTGCTCTCTCCTTAGATTAAAAAAGTGATCAAAAGACATCCTCTTTCGAACCTCAGGTGATAATAAATCCCACTCCTCATTCACTGCCATAAGTGTGTCAGCAAATAGGGTCTCCCTTATTACTTCCTCTGCTGGAGCCTCTAGTTCCTCTTGAACAAACATAGGTTGTGTAGGCCTATCAGCTATCCTAGAATGGGTCAGCGGTGGTCTCTAATTAATAGTAGCACTCTTGTTATCTCCTTGCTTTCCATTTTGTGTTGTGGACCCTTTAACAATGGATGCAATACTCTGTGTTAATTTGTCGTCGAATGTAGGGTCTAGAAAAAATTCATTTAACCTCTTCAAACTTTGTTTCAGCTTTTCCATATCCTTATCCCACTATTTCTAAGTACTTGAAGTAATCATGGGTACTTAGCTGAGTCAATGACCAATCTACCCAATAGGATGGTAGGTCTTAGTTCTGATCTACCCAACAGGATGGCAGGGATTTGGCTCTGATACCACTGTAATATCCCTTTCTTAGGGTCTCCTTTTTCTTAACAAAAGCTCTGATAACACTGTAATATCCCTTTCTTAGGGTATCCTTTTTTTAACAAAAGCTCTGATTGTTTCCCTTCAAATATGAAACTGAATATTTTTAACTATTTCTTTGTATTTAGCCTTTTGATGTTTTTTGCATGAATAAAGATGCAATTTTTCAAGATAAATTCAAATAAAGAAATAAACCACAGTGAATCTCTTAACTGGAAAATCACTAATCTTATTATTCATCGATTTGATTACAAATAAAGTCCTCTATCATGCATATCAAAGAATATTAAAAATACTATCTTAAAACCCTAATCTTTTGTAAATCTGGAAACAAACCCTGAATCTAGAACAGCTCAGGTTTCTATGTCAAAACATAGTCATCAATGTCAGTTATATTTCCATCATCGATCGATATACTACCGACATCGATCTTAGTCGGTCGATCTACTTTGCCATCATCGGTATTAATTTGACCGATGTCAGTCTCTGGACTCTCGATGTCGATCTATGAGCTGGCTATGGCTCTGTACGACTTGATGCAAAATTATACAGAATTGTACGAATCGGTACAAATTCTATATAGAAGTAAGATAATATGTTGCAACCTCTATGCTGGGTAACAGATCTGAATAAATATGACACTAATACAAAGGATCTAATCTGGATAATTATTAAAAACCCTAATAAAATAAATACCTAAAATATTGTGATAGCTTGTGTATGAAGTTATCTCTCAAACCTGTAAACCCTGTAATAACTTCTGTATGAAGTTATCTCTCAAATTGTCAATAGATTAGCTAATCTCTCACAACCTCTAAATCACAGACACTGAAGAGTGGATGTTTTCCAATGCAAATGGAATCCTAGAACCCTTGGCTCAGTCTTCACAGAAGGATTCTTAACAATCAATATCAATAATCTCATAATCATAATCATAATCATAATTTGCCTCCCTCCAATAAGAAACCCTTATATCCCCAAAAAGATGCACTTGCCCTAATTAGGGTTTCATAATTAAGAATTAGGGTTTCTCAATTAAAATATGCTAAATAATTAATATTTGATTAAATCAATCAAATATCAATATCTCCCTCAATACATGTCAGATCCTCAAACCGTTTAAAGCTGGTGAACTAGGGAGTGATTCCACACATGATCATGCCATACCAGGTATGCTCCACTAAATGCTAACATTCCCTATATAATAGGAGCTCAGACAAATGTGCCCAAAAAAGCCCAAATGAATGCCAACTAAAACAAATTTTGCTAATCAAAGCCAAGCCAAGCTCCATTATGACCCTCTATCCATCTTATCAGCATACGAAGGTCGCATAATAGGCTAATCCTCAACTCTAAAGATGTCAATTGAAAAGGGGAGATGACAATTCACCTCACTCACTAGCTCTCATCCCTTTACCATTTACCCTTAAATTGATTATTAAACCAACCATGATGTGAATGGATTAAGATGGAAATGAACATATTGATTTTCATGTTCTTAGGTTTAGACCCATTGAATTTGAAGAGATGTAGGGTTACCCTAATAAAGTTCTTAATGAGATAATAAAATGACTCCCAAAGTTTCAAGTGAATAGTGTTGTGACTGGTGATCGACATTTGAAAGCGTTGATTGAATATTATGAGATAGAGCATGCATATTTGTGTATTAAGCTATTTTTGGACACATTGGAAGATGATGATTGAGATTGGTTTAACTCCCTTCCCACTAGATGTATTGATTCATAGAAATAAATGAGAAATGTCTATAGGATTAAATATGGTGAAAGGATATATCCAAGATTTCTCTTGGCTAAGTTTGAAAATATTAAGAAAAATCCTAATGAATGTGTGAAATATTTCAATACCTGGCTTAATAAGTCCATGATGTGAATTCTTGCAAGTATAAGGCCTAGTAACATAACATGTTTGATAAAATATTGTGATGATTTTGATAAGAAGACTACATACTACTTAAGAGATAAAGCTCCAACAAATTTGAGGATGGAATTTAACATGCCTATCTAAATAGAGAATAATATTAAGGCTATGGGGAAGCCTATGAATAAATGGGTTGATGTCAAGCTTATCAATCCAAAAAAGGTACAATCCACTAAAACTACTAGTTTGGAAGAGACTATTAAGACTTTGGCCTCTACTATCAAAGATATGTCATATAAGTTGGCTAGGGCAGAAAAGGGAATTCCATAGGTGTTAAAAAACCATGAAAGGGCTCCAAATCTACACCAAACTTAGTGAGGGCCTATCTTCCATAATAGAGATGTTGACAAAGGTAAAAGTCTTATATATGAAGATTCTCTAGATAGGAACCAAAATAGAGGCACTAAGAAAGAAGTGCTTGATCCTTTAAATACCAAGATAAACATAGTAAACTCTGATGCTAACATCAAATGATGTGATAGGTGTTTCCTTGCACACCCACCATGTGATATTGTTGAATTACTTGATGAAAAACCAAATGATCTTGAGGATGCATCATATAATTATGAAGTATTCATGTTTGATTGCTAGGATCATCAATACAAATTTGGGTAGTCCATAGAAATCTTGGTGGATTTTATGGTTACTAAGTTGTGGAGTGTTATTGAGCTAGAGTGTACCCCAACCTTTGATTCTACTTATGACATTAATGTGGCACAAGCATATGAGATGCCTATGCATGATATTGAACATCTACATTCCATGATGATCCAAATGTATCCAAAATGCAATCCCTCAATTAAATATAGGAAAATGTTAATTAATGTGTCTGCTACCCAAAGTAGTGAAATTAATTTGAGAAGTATTCAAGTAGGTGTTACTCGTCAAGTAAAGGCTCATGTTATTCCTAAGGTAGGAAATGTAGATTAGGAACCCAAGAAAACTATGACCACTCTAGAGGTTCCTAAGAAAGTAACTATTACTCAAAATTATAGGCCTTGAGATGTTCCCTTTAAAAGTAACAAGATGCCTATGATATATAGCATCCCCAAGGGTTCTAATGAGGTCAAGCATAATCCTCCTTTAAATCCCCCAGTGATGTATCCTATTCTATCTTAGTCCAACCTAATTCATACTTTAAGCAAACGTATTCCAATGGAAAGTGTTGTTACACTTCCCCTAAATACTCCTTTTCCATCATATAACATATGTGACATGGCTCAAGTGTTAAGCCAAATCAAAGTCATAGTGCCATTGGTTGAATTAATATAGATTCTTGATCATAGGAAGAGAGCTTTTGAGTGTTTAGAGTTTGGTGATAAGCTTGATGCTAATGATATTAAAATGTCCCAAGCACTATCAGATAGAGATGAGGAGTTAGAGGAGGTCCTTGAACCTACTTTGAAGGTATATTTAGGGACTACATTGGTAAAAAACCATCTTGATTTAAAACCATTCTATATAACTTTGATGATAAATAATATGAATGTCCACAATTACATGTTTAAATTTGGTGCATCTTGTAATGTTATGCCCTTATGTGTCTTGAATGAGCTTGGTGTGAAGATAAGATATACCTTTGGTAAGTTTTATGTTATGGATTCATGAGAGGTACCAGTTATTGGATAAGTTAAAGGGATAGTTGTGCAATTAACAGTTCACCCTAGTAAGTTTTTGAACAAGGATGTGGTGGTTGTAGATTACCCACCCAAGTGGGGAATGCTACTATCATGGAATTGGAGTCCTAGTATGGAAGGGAGTGTGTAGATGGATATTTATTATGCCACTATTCCTCTAGAGGAAAAAATTGTTACACTCCATAGGGAACCCAAGATGTTACACATAATCGAATACCCTAATCATGCCCTAAATAAAGTAATGTACACTAATGTTGAGTGGGAAATTTTTTTGGGAATATTGATATGGATGAGTAGCTAGTCATTATTGATGCAGATCCCAACAAAAAATATGTTGTCTTGGAAATATTCTTTGATGGATCCTACTCTAGTATTAGAAATGGAGTTGGGGTGATCTTCCATGACCTTGATGGTAAGAGGTATATGTTCTCCTTTCACCTTGATTTTGATTTCACTAATAACACTATGGAATATGAAGCACTTCTACTTGGTTTAAAGATCATCTAAAAACATGGGATCAAATTTATCCTTGTCAAATGTGATTAAGATTTAGTAGTGAAGTAGGTCCACAATACCTATGCCACCAAGAGTAAGTGGTTGAAACAATATCAAAATCTTGTGTGAGATTTGGTTGAGAGATTTGATGCATTAAATATCTCATATCATTATAGGGAATTAAGAATGTAGTAAAATCACTAAAATAGGAGTTTAATTTGATATTATAATCATGATTCCTCACTTTCAATATCAAGTAGAGGTACTTGTTTAACCCTTAGTCTTAGATAATATTTGTCACTAGCAGATTTTTGAGAATGATGATCAAATTAAAAGATTCTTGAATTATGAGATATAATTATATGGATAGCTTGTGGAATTGGAGTTTATAGTCCATATTTTTCATGGAAAAGAAAATTTTTTAGGGAAGGAGATCATCCAACTCAAAACAAATACTATCCCTAGGGGGCTAGTCAATTTAGAAGCATCCTTTGATGGGGAAAATAGAGTGAAGTCAAGACATGTGTCTATCTCAAGGGATGCCACTGAGTGTGATTTCTTAAAAAATTAAGAAAGGTATGGTTGGGTACCTACCTTAGCACATAAGAAATAGGAGACTATATACAGATGCTAAGGAAGTATTAAGATTATCTGGCATGGTCTTATTTTGAGCTAAAATCATATAGGGAGGATTTATTTCATCATATCATTCCCCTACAACCTGATATTAAGCCTTTTAGGTAGAAGAAAAGACCAATTAACCCCATCTTAGCCACTAAGATGTGGGATGAATTGAAGAAGCTAAGGGACAGTGGTATTATTCAACCCATTAGGTACTCATCATGGGTTATTAATTTGGTCCCTATGTAGAAGAAAAATGGTGATATTTACCTCTACATGGATTTATAAAATATATAAAGGCTTCCCTAATGTATAATTATCCCTTACCCAACATGGATAACCAACTAAAAAATGTCATTGGTTCTAAAATATTGTCCACCCTAGATGGTTTCTCAGGTTACAACCAGGTTGTGGTCAAAGAATATAAAAGGTCTAAATTTACATTCACCACACCATGGGGCACCTATGTTTATATGAGAATGCCTTTTTGGATAATGAATGATAGTTTAAAATTTTAGTGTGCTATGTATATTAATTTATTTAGGATAATTAATTAGTTTATTTCCATATATCAAGATGATATTAAAGTGTATGGCAAAGCCAAGAAAGATCATTTAGACCACTTAGAGAGGGTATTGATGAGATACTAATGATTAGGGAGCACGCCTTATTTATGAGAGATTTAGATGGGGAGATATTGGAATTACCTTTTAATGGTAGGTATTTGAAGTATTTCCTAGAATGAGTTTGTTCATTTCTATGTATATTTTATAGAGCTTTATTTTTTTATCACCCCTTTTTTTGTTTTGTTACATG
Organism: Torreya grandis; assembly: GCA_037957365.1. Lineage (NCBI taxonomy): Eukaryota > Viridiplantae > Streptophyta > Pinopsida > Cupressales > Taxaceae > Torreya > Torreya grandis. Next base: position 82,188 of record JARHVA010004961.1, on the reverse strand, counting down.
CTTGTATAGTTATTTTTTGTCATGTGTTTGTTTTATGTCTATTATTAAACCCTCTTGATATATTTCCTAAATGTCTATTGTAGTAGTTGATTGGGCCCATGTGTTTACTTAAGATCATTTAGTCTTGACTCCATCTCCCAATAGATTGGCACTGAGTCCTTCATTTTGGGGTTTTTTGCACACCTATAGGGGGTATACATCCTCAAGGGAGAGCCTATGTTTGTGATTAGAATTGTATTAAAATAACTAGGCCCTAATTAGTGAAATTGTTCAAGTTTAGCCTTAATTTCATATTGTAATGTGTGTTGTATCCTCACTCTCTATCCTAATAGGTCCCTTATATTGATTTTTGTGGAAGTGAATGATTGTCCCCCAAGGTGTTTGAGGCTATTTATGGTAGATGCAATTATGTTTTAGATCACAAAAATGTGATGAAGGCTTTGATCCAAACTCAAATTATAAGGGATCTCAATTCTTGGGTTAGAAATCCATATTACACCCTTGGGGTGTCTTGGTGACTAAGGGGAGAGTTCACCTGATGAATTGAATGAGAAACACGTGGACGTTTCTAAAGAGTTCCCTACAAGTCTTATGCTCTTGTATAGTACTAAAGAATCTTTGGGGGATGGAAGAATATTATACTCCTCTTAAGATATATTGATGATGAAAAAGGTACGGGGATGACCAAAAACCTCAATCTAATAGAATTAAAATAGCTATTGTAGTATGTTATTTCCATGGCTACTAGAATATATGGTGTAGCTACTACAAAGAAGTTTGAGACATGGATGTTTTCTATCCTTATTTACATGTTAGAGAGACAAAATAAGTTAGATTGGGATTATATCTTGAGGGAGAACTTACATAATTAGATGATGCAGTTGCATAGTTCTATCTCCTAAAAAAATGCATTTGAAGGTACTTTTTACATGTCTTCCTATTTGATGTATAGTCTAGTGTATAATAGACTCTTCTTAGGGCTTACTATAAATCCCTCAGGACTGATAATATATGAGTTATATGTTGAAATAACTTTAGAAGTATTTAAGAATAATTGGGCCAAGGTTTACAATTGTTTATTTAATGTTATGATGAGTGTCTTTTTCCCTTACAAAGCCTAAATAAAATGACTAGAATGGTTAGGGAGGCAATTGATAGATATGGCACAGCTTATATTTAGTTCCACACATTCACATATATCCAGGTGAGTGGTTACATAGGGTAACCTCATAAGTTGCCTCGATATGTGGATGATAATGACGCACTCATGGAGCTATACAGGTAGATGGTGCCTCCCCATGAGATGATCACTACAAAGAATATTAATAATCCCTTAAAATTCCTAGTAGAGATAGGATATTATACATGTCCTTATCTATCTAAAGATAAGGGATTGGAACAAGAAATGGGATGGTACCAAATTGACAAGATGCCTCCTTAACCAAACTATGACATAAGGTGGCTGGTAAATACTGCTATAGGTATAGCTATGTATTGAGCACATTATGAGGATATCTAATCTAACTATACAACTAAGGAGCAAGTGAGAAAAATAGATTACATGAGGCTCACTGTATAACAGATCATTACATATGACATAGGTCTTATCCTCATGAACATGGTATATGATAAATTGATATTGTGGGTATCATACACTGAGAAGAAAATTGAGATGTAGCCCATATTGAGGTGGACTTTACTATCCCAAAAAATGACTCATTTGTATAGGGGGCTCATTCAATTATTGAAAGAAAATTTGGATGGTTCAAGGCTCAAGGGGTAGACCTTAGTGGACATGAGAACCCTACCCTTTAGGAGTTATGAAAAGTCAAAGAGATTAAGGTACTCCTTCCAAAATACATGGGTAATTTCATAGGCCCACAAGTGGTAGTAAAGGGCAAGGGGAAGACGCCAACAAGTGATATTGGTTTCACTAGGCTAGTTAACATTGAAGAGGTTATAATATAACAATCTAAATCAATATTGTCATTTACTAAACTAGCCATTTTGGTATAAAATTAGAGAAAGATTTCTACTAGGGAGGTGCAACTTGTTATTTCTAATCCCATATTTATTACTACCAAGGGAGATCCCACCATGATAATTGGTCCAACCACCATGTCAGCTACTCAACCTAATAAAATACTAGTAACATATATCCTCCCAAATATTTATACATGGAAGAGGGTAGGATAAGATGAGTCAGAGTAACCAAGGATTAAGAGGCCTAAGAGGATGTTACAACCTGAAGTGGTGAGCCCCAATAAGAGAAAGGAGGTCATTTTTAAGAACTTACCCTCTAAATATATTTTTATATAGCCCTAAAAGGACAAATCCTCATATGCCCAAAAATTAAGGGATATGAGTGATGATAAAGACACAGATGAAGACAATTCAATTTATAAAATATTAAAATGGTAGAAGGTATTTACCCCTCCCTAGGTTAAACTAGACAAAGAACTCGAAGGGAAAGACCACAAACTCTAGTTAAAATTCTAGCAATAAGGATATTTGGGACATAGGCACCCTCTAGAGGAGAAAGAAAAGGTGATGAGGAAGACATATTGGCCCTAGATGACCCTATTTCCTTTGATTATATGGTATAAGTTGGTGTTGAGGTGGCCACATAGGCTTAGGATCCTCCTTAAAAGGGGACAATGTCATCAGATTTAGAGACATTTTTTCAAGATATTCTCACCCAACCACCAAAACAAGACAAGGAGGGTGTAAGAATAGGAAATTAAAGATAAATCTATGGATGAGCTAAGGTAAGGAAGACAAGCCCCCACTAGTAATGAAAAGGTGGAGGCACAAAGCATTGATCTATCAAATGTCACGATGGCTACTGGAATAACATCATAGGTCCTTCCCATTCTAGTGATGATAAGTTTAGCACTAGGAATGGAGGTTTGTGTTGAAGAGGGTAGGGGATAAAATTTGAGAATGGATACCCCTACTCCTTTAGATGTAAACAAGGAATCAGACTAAGCTAATAAATTTATTGAGATGGGACCTTCTAGAGGTACTACTTCCATTGAAGTGCCTCAGGGTCTCCTTCTTCAAATAAAGATCCATGATCCTGCTAGGTATAATGGTGATAATGCCATGATTGGTGAAGATCTACCAAAAACTGACAAAGAAGACACCATATCCTCCTCTTGAGGTCACCAACTAAGTACAAAAGACAAATTGGTTTTGATACCATCTACTTAGCCTATAGATCAATAAATCTCCATTGATAGATTTCTCTTAGAGTCTTACCAACAACTTGAGACAAATGTTGAAGTCTTAGAGCAAATTGAACCATGAAAGTAAGGGAAAGGAGGAAATAATTAGGGGAATGACAAGTTAGATAGTGATGACGGAATAGATAAAATTATACTAGGCTCATACCCTAATCCTATAATAATCCCCTTGGCTAATATACTAGTGACATCACCACACAGTGCATCAAGAGAAGATTCAAGGTTCATGACTCCAATGGGTTTCCAAACTAGACCCCTTTTATGCATTAAATAAAAAATCAAGGAGAAATGGGGCACCATGAGCTAGATGGGGGACATAGATGTGATGAAGATAGCTCAGGCATTCAAGGCCAATCCCCCTAAGAAGGCTAGAGCACTCTCGTAGACCACTTTTATTTATGTTGGGGAGAGGACATAGGAGATAGACATTCCTCTATTTGGAGTTACAATGAAATATGCTCCCATCAAAATTTATGTAGTGTAAATATATGATCTAGGGGAGCCATCAAGAAATGAAATCAAACATAAGTTGTAGGTCCTAGTTAGCATGGTGGCAGATCATATGGACAAGGATAAAGCCTCCATGAAAGAGCTCAAAGAACAAAACTTGGCTCTGATCAAGTACTTATAAAATTTACCGAGTGAGCCTAGAGAAGTAAGTCAAACTACCAATGAAGCCCCAGTTAGAATAGTTTTCTCCTTGGATATACTTGATTTTAGATATGAAAAATATTTGAAGGTCAAGGGATGGGTGATAAAATATTTGTAATAAGACATGACAGTCTAGGCTAAAAAGGTGATCCATTTAGAATTATAATGTCTTGATGACATAATAGATAATCAAGGAGAGTGAAAATCCCAGGTGTTCATGTACATTACTAATATCAAGAGCTAATAGACACTTAGGCCCAAAGTGGATTAAATCTACAATGTGGGCATGGATGTTTTGATAGAAAAAAATATCATTCGTTTGATGATCATAAAAGGCCTAGAGAATATTAGTTATAAATCAATAATAGGCTAATGATGCTTAAGGAGGGAACTTTTGACTTAAAGGGAGAAGAGCAATCTCTCAAGATTGCAAATATAGAGATTGAAGCTGCTCTAAGAAAGATGGTAAACCTTGATGATGTAATTGACATAATTGAGGTGACATTTCATAGTGCCTTGAAAAACCTCATCGATGCACCTCATGGAGCCTTAGCCATCTAGAAGATAAGAGGAATAATGTCACTTGATAAATCCTATGATCAATAAAAGGCATTAGTAAAAAAGAAGTAGGTAATGATCTAGAGGACCACCAATTGGTTAGAGGAATATAGTGCCAAATTCAAGTACTAGGTGGGTCTATACAAAAATATTATTTACCTCATGGTTGGATGGTTTATTGCATATAATAATAGGTTGGTAAGTGACTCGTCATCAATGTTGATTCTACAACATGACAAAAAAAATTCTATTTCCTCTGAGCTAGCATCAAAATTCTTTTTATTTATTTTTCTTATGTTTCTTTCTTTTCCCCTCTTTCCCCATTTGGAAACTATTGTACATTATCCATTAGTGGCATGTCCTTTTCTATAATATTCTTTGTAGTTGTTTGATGAATGAAAGAGATGTTTTGGTTAGTTGTGCAAGTGGACAAAGGTTTGTTTTGTCCCTTTTTAGATTGATCTCCATGTGGCTAATAGAAAACATTCCACCAAGGTGAAGTATCAAGCCCATTTTTTCATTTGAGCACACACACGATCCCTAGATTCATATTTGTTGTGTCTCATAAAAAACTCCAAGCTCGTGAAGGATTCTTCCACTTTGAGCATCTTTTTGGGATATGCCAAGTATGGCTAAACAAATGTATAAGTAAAAGAGGTTTGTTCTTTTATAAAGGATAGTCTACCAAAAAAATTGATTCTAAGAGTTGTCACTCAAGGGATGTTATACCTATGTAATTTCTTTGGTACCAAACTAGTTTCAATTGTAAAACCATTAACAAACTTTAAAAATGTTTGGAATGTTCCCTTATTGCAAAGATGATTTACATAGTGTTCATGTTGTATAATTTCAATTACATGATATATATAATCAAAATTTAGTGGTTAATGAAGCATGATTGTGATTTATTGTTCTTTCCTATTGTTGAAGTGTGACACTCTTTTTAACGTTCTAGTAAAATTAGTAGTTGTGTGTATTCCTTTATGGTAGTCATCTGAGGAATATATTAGGAATATAAAATCTTTTTAGCTTTGAAAGTTGGAGTCGAGTGTTAATAGTATTTTTTAAGTGTAGTCTTAGGATTATGAATTTAGTAAGGAGTCCTTGAATGGTTTCTCTTATTACTACTTAAATTTCCTTTTGAGGAACCTCAAGCATCACTGCATTCCATATTTATTGAGATATAGAAGAATTTATTAAGTGGAAATAATATAGTTGTTAGATGAATTTATTTGTACTCATTTAACACATATCCACATCTTTTTTTAATTAAAAAACCTTGTTATACCCTATTCTACCATGCATATGACATCCAAAACATATCTAAACTATTGTGTGCATAACAAATGCAAGTTTTCCTCACATTTGAAATGTATATATGGTTAGTGATTTAATGTTTAAGTGTTTCAACCTTATCATTGGGCCTTTGATTCGCTAAATTTTTCACCTGATGAATTGTGTAATCATCTACATTATCTATCCTTAATCACTTGTGTCTTATTTAGAGCATTTGTTCATTCTGTGTGACAACCCTACCTGGGTGGATTGATCATTACTGGTTATGTTCTAATTGGATATGTAGTTTCATGTAATAATAAAACCATGGAATTTGAATCATGTAATATCTTCATGTGATTAATCTACCCTTTAGGTCCTCTCACCTTGGTCTAGGTAGAGCTAAAAGTAGTAGAGAATTAGCTACCCCCTTTATACATGTCTCTAAATCATTTTCCCTATTTCGGTCTACCATAAATGCTAAACTCCTCCCTAGCTATGATGACATTCAAATGGGTTTTTAATTTATGGTTCCATTATCTTTTAAGTATGTAAGGCCAGTTTAAATAGGTGTATAATTGGGAGCCAACACACCCCTCCTCAGCTATAATGACATTCAAATGGGTTTTCCATTTGTGTTTTCCATTATCTTTTAAGTATGCATGGATAGTTTAAAGTGGTGTATAATTGGGAATCAATATGTTTCTTGTACCAATCCCTTTATTTTAGCTAGAGAAAGACATGTATAATATCTTATCTCTATTGGGAATTTGAGGGGATTATTAATCTTATTCATAGTGATCATCTAATGGGGAGGAACCATCAGCCTGCATAGCTCCATGATTACAACCTTGTCATCCACATATCAAGGCAACTTACGAGGTGACCCTATGTAATCACTCACCTAGATATATGTGAATGTGCAAAATTAAATGTATGCCATGTCATATCTATTAAATTCCTCCCTAGCCATTCTAGTCATTCTATTTAGGCTTTCAAAGGGAAAAAAGACAATCATCATAACATTGAGGAAATAATTATAAACCTTAGACCAATTATTCTCGAATCCTTCCAAAGTCATTTTAGGGTATATCTCATATATTCTTAGTCCTGAGGGATTTCTAATAAGCCATGGGAAGTCCCTATTTTGCACTAGACTATAAATCAGATAGGAGGACATGTAAAAAGTAACTTCAAATGAATTTTTTGAGGAGATAAAACTATGAAACTACATCATCTAATTATTCAATTTAAAACTCACTATAAAATCCCAATCCATCTTCTTTTATCTCTCCAACACGTAGATAAGGATAAAAAACTTCCATGTCTTGAACTTCTCTATAGTGGGTACCTTGTGGATTATAGCAGCCATTACGATAACATATTATGAGAACTCTTTGAAATCTATCAACTTGAGTTTTTTGTCATCCCCTTACCTTTTACATAATCAATCAATCTTAGGAGGAGTGCAATATTATTCTATCCCTCGAAGATGCTTTAGTATTATGCAAGAGCATAAGACTCATAGGGAACTCTCTAGAGATATCCATGTGTTTCTCATTCAGTTCATTAGATGATCTCTCCCCTTAGTCACCAAGACACCCCATGGGTGTAATATGGATTTCTAACATAGGAATCTAGAGCCCTTACAAATTGAGTTTAGAGAAAATCCTACATCACATTCATGCAATATAAAACACAATTTTATATACCAAAAATGACCTCAAACACCCTAGGGAACAATCATTCACTTCCACATAAATTAATACAAGGAACATATTAGGATAGAGAGTGAGGATATGACACACATTATAGTATGCAATTCAGGCCAAACTTGAATAATTTCACTAATCGAGGCCTAAGTATTCTGATACAACTCTAAGCACCAATAAGACTACTATACTTATTATTTGATAAGTTTCTATATCATTGGTAGATTGGGAAAATTCCCATAACACACAAATTAAGACTATTTGATTCATAAATGATGATGACATTATTTTATTTTTTAAAATGGGCATGTAACCTTTATACACAAGCTAATAATATTAGGAACATTCAAAAAGAATTGTTAATATTATGCCCCAATAATACTCTTGTATTATAAATTGATGATGAAATTATTGTCATTTTATAAATTAGCATGTGCCTATTCTACACAAGCCAACAATAGTATGATCTTTGAGAAAAAAAGTGATCATATTATGCTTCAATCCACATATGTGCAAATGAGATCTAAAGATGAAAAAGTCTTAGTTATAATAGCTTTTCACCCATAATAACTATAACATAAATTGTGGAAATAAATTTACTTGATATCATATAATTACTATCACACATCGTAACACAATAAACTATAAGGATTTCATGAAAAAAATACAATGAGATGAAAACAAAGTTATGCATTAATCTTTCCAATCTTATTTTTACAAAATTATAAACTATAAAAAGAATGACATAACAACATATATATGAAATGAGATTAGATTTGAATCTAATTATCATAGGGTCCCACTCTAATCCCAAGGTTTTGATAAGACATTATTTGGTTGGGACCATAAGAATATTCAAATTGAGTTTGATGGGGGACCATTTCCTAGATACTTGGCATCCTTTCAAGTTGTCAATGATTTCACCACCAAGATGCCCTACCAATCCAACTTTGATAAATTTATAGGTGTATATTATAAGAAACCTTATACCTAATTAATTATCCTATCATGAAATTTTAGAGGAGATTAAAATTAAACTTTTACCTTATTTACCTAAATGATGCTCATGGTTGATTGTGTGGTTAGCTTTAGGATAGGCTAAGATACTTATCTATTAGCCTTTGACATATTTATTTTCATTTCCATGATGAAGTGATCTAGGTAGACCCAAAATTTTATAATTATAATCAAGGTTCCATTCATATGAAAGAGTATTGTGACTCTAACCTCATTGATGTGTATACGGATTTGGTCCCTATTTTTCTCCGAGGGGTCGATGAAAGCCTAGATATCCCTAAACTAATCCTCAAGTGAGGTCCTCATAGTCCCCATAAATGTATACTATAATTTAAAATTATTTAGAGTCATGAATATGAGCTTAAGTATCATCCCCTTGTTGATGAATACAACCATATTATTTCACTTGTTATCTAGTCTGATGATTCTATCTAGATATTATTATGATATTTGGAAGAACACATTACTCTGGGAGAGATATTCAATCACCTTACTAAGGAATAAAACAAAATGTAAAATGGAAATTTCCACCTTAATAATGAAATAAACTGGGAATGATATCCTTAATTAGAACTCTATCCCCTAACTTGGTTCATAATATCCTCCATTAAATTATCAATGATCTCATTGGTGGCATTGATTATTGAGACTGGGTCTTGTAAATTATTTCTTGGACTAAAATATTCATTATTTGTGAGAGATAATAGGTTATGATATCTTATCCAAATAATATGGTGTCCATACTATGTGAGGGTGTATGTCATCAACCTGTTCATTCTTCCTAAGTCCCTATCAAATTGTAGCTAGATATTTTGGTCCCTATGATATAAAATTTATAGCTTATTTGTACCTAAAGATTCAATAGGGTCCACCTAAATTTTCTTAGCCAATGATATCATAATAGATAAAGATGAAGAAAAAAGTGTGGAGGCATGAGAGTAGGAGGCAAGACTATAGGGGGAACTTGAAATGGGATGGAAGATGGAGGGGAAGCATGAGTGAAAATGGAGGAGCTACCAAATGGGAATACTAAGGGAAAAAATGATACCTTAATTGGTTTTAGGTCATTAATACCTAGGCACAAATTAATCTTAGGATTTTATTACTCAAATGAAATGATGAAATTGGTTGATTAAAGCCAAACCTTAAAAATCTAGTGTAAGAGAGAGATTCCCATGAGCATGTTGTAGGTGAAATTGGAGGCTATGGAGGTATTTAAGGTACAATAAACCTTATATACTTAGAATAATTATTCTTATATATCATATAAAACATTACTAAACTTTAATGGAGCATCATGAATGAATCTTGTGGACATGCTAGAATCACTATTGGAATCAATGTGTTGGAATTTGTAAAAGTAGAGGAGATTAGGGAAATTGTAGTTTATGATGTTGTTGGGGTAATTTTAACTATAAGGGAAACATAAATTGAGACATTTCTTGGGAATTCAATAACTTATGGTACTATCCTTATAATAATCAATGGATTTGGACATGTCGATGTAGTTTTAGTAGAAAAAAGGTGTAGTAGTGAAAATTGAAAGAACTAGGAAGTTGGGAGCACCAAACATTACCAAGCCCAGTGGGCCAAGGGGAACCTAAGAACTTATAGGGGTTGGTACATGAGGATTAAATATAGGTAAGGGATACATTCATCCTTGTTATATAGTAACACTAAATGTTTCTAGATCTAAATAAATCAAAGGGTACCTATGTATTTATGATGGTTTACACAAAAGGAGACATAACAGGATCAAGCTACATTTGGATAGTAATATATGAGTAAAAAAAATGGATTTTTTGGATAATCAAGAAGTAGGGGTCTACACTTTCAAGGATGCCATAAGTTTGTCCTAAGGTGGTATCTCCTATGACTCTAAGATATTTATAAAATGAAAGGCTTGGGTAGCTTGGGATTGGATTACCTAAGAGGTTTCTATAAGTTAATTAGATGCCAAATTTGAGGGTTTTTCAGCCATGGTTATCCCTTGAAATATCAAATTAGAGAGCTAATTCTTGGTCATCGTGACTTAATTTAAAGTCTTCGGGATAATTAGTATTTGGGGTTCAAGTCATGATGGGTCAGGTCTATCTTATAATAATGCCACTAGATACATTTTATTCTTTCTCATTATGAACTACTTTGACCTTTGTGAACACCTCTACATTTTTGGAAGGATTAAGGTGGGTCACATCTTCAAGGTGGTCCTCATGGTGGTATGTAGTGTTGAAGTACAACCAATACTTATCCACATGAGATATTGCCCTCCCATAGGGATACCATTGCTTATGATGATCCTTGTATATGTTGTAGGATTTTTGGTGGAAGGAAAAAACTTTGATCATGGGTAAAGTTGTGTACTCTTGGCATCCAATGAATAGGGATGATGAGTAGGCCTTATACCTCCTAGCATGATAGAAACTTATAATGAAATTATCTAATTGGTAAGTGATATCCTACTCATAAAGGTAACTAGGCATTATGTAGGGTGTTTTAAGAGGACCATTTTGGATTCATTCTAACCTAATCACAATATGGTATCGATATTACCAAAAGGAATAGATGAAAAGAATTACAGTCCTTAGCCATGAAAGTTCATAGTGTCACAAGTGGCATCGACCAAATATGACATAAAATAAAAGTTCCATATATCCTACACTTTGTTAACCTCATGCATGAGGTTGAATTTGATAATGTCCCTAAAATTAGGGAGCTACTCCATCTTTAAAATTATGCTAAGCAGTAGGACCCACATTTTCTTGACATGCATGCTATCTCTTGTCCCTTATAGATGGTTACGTAGTAACATGCAAGTTTGGACACCTTATTGGAATATTCTAATGGTGTATTTTTGGTGCTTATCTGTATTCACCTAATTATCTACATGTTTATCCTATTCTTTAAGGGCATTTTATATGTCATGGGTTCTTAACCATTTAACATAAACCTTAGTGCCATACCAGATGTCAAACTTAGGGAGGTTGTAATATTGTTTGAAGGTAGCCCTATAGATGTTTGTAATTTTTAGGTTGATGTTGGCTGATTGGATGTTTTTTTCATGAAATTAGAGGTATAAAATAGGTTTATGAATAATTATATGCATGGGGAAACTTCCAACTTAGAAATTAATTTATGTATGCCCAAGACTCTAGGGGATATCAAGTCATTTGATAACTCTAAATCATCATCTTCCTATTCATCATCACTAATGGGATTCTTTATATCTTTAATGATTTTGAATATTTAATTATAATTTTTGTATCTCATGATTACCTATAGATATATGGTTTTCTAAAACTCTTTCTCTAGTTTGGGTTTCAAAGTTGAGGTGCCCATTTGTTAATTTCTTTTTATTCATGTGTATTAATTTTCAAGAGTGTATTTTTGCTCTAGAGGGAAATCAAGGAAAAGGGCTTAGAATTATTTGAGTTTGAAGAAGATGGATAATATTAAATCTAATATTGATGTGACCTTAAGTAGATATATGATATTTTGTATAATAATGGATTACGTGGGTTCATGTTTCATGAAATAAACTACATTAATGTTTCAAGTCCAAATCAGTCATTTCCCAATTTGTTATTAATTTGAAATTTAAAAATGAGCCCCATTTAAACTAGTTAGTAGTGATTGGAATCTTCCAAATGATAGATAATGATCACCCCTAACTAGGATAATAAACATAAAAAGTGTAGTGTCTACACACCTTATTCAGCGTTTGTGACACTACAGATGTTCCAAGGGTAATCCATTTGTCACTTAGAGAGTGGTGGGTTCATTGAGTATTATGCTTACTAGGAGAATTAAAATGTCTTTTTTGTGAAAATTATACATGCATGACTTTGTGACCATGTGTATAAAGTATACATGGTGATCTATGATTAGGTTGGGGGTCTAATATGTACCCTTCTCTAAGTCCATCATAATGTTTGGGGACCTATTTCCACCTAAGTGTACTATATTACACATGGATTTTTATTACTTGATTAGGTCTAACATAGCTTTGAAAAAACTAACAATAGGTGTGAGGAGAAACTTGGATCTTTATCATTCAATTAGGCCTTAGAAAATCTAACAACATTAACACCTCTATGTGTCAAGATATGCACAATTCTTTCTCATTTTATAGGAGTCTCCAAGAGATTTGATAGATTTGACCCCTCCTAGACTTGTAAAACACTTTAAAAAGTTAAATAATTTAAAAGGGTCTCATAAGTAAATAAATGTTTACCTTTCAACCAAAATACTCTTGAGAGAGTTTCATGTTGGAATTTGAGACCGAGGATCCAACATTGAGAGTTTGGGAAAATATTACACAAGAAATATCTATAGAAAATAGTTGTCACCCAAAAAAACTAAGTATGAAAAAAATTAAGGAATTTAATGGGACTTATTCTATTGAATGTGAATATATATGAAAGATATTAAAATATAAAAAAATGGGCTATTATCATAATTTGATAAAATCTCAAGGATTATACTAAGCTTGAAAGAAGGCCAAGAAATTTATAAGTTTTAGTGATGCAAAGTTTTCTTTTCTTCTATGAAAAGGTATGTGTTGATCACAAAAATTCCATTTTTATCTTTTTTTAAATGAACATGTGCCCATTATACATAAGCCAACATTATTATGAGCATTAAACAAGAATTGTTCATATTATGCCCCATCATACATAGGTCTAGTGTACTAATAACATTATCAATTAAGAATAAAATATTTATATTTTTTGTAGAATGGCCATATGGAGATTCTACACAAATAAATACCATTGTATTTATTATCTAATGTATAGAACGGGCATGTGCCCATTCTACACAAGTTAAGACTATTGGATTATTAATTGATGATGAGAATGAGCATGTTATAAAAAACTAAAAATATTATGAACATTCAACAATAAGTGTTCATAATATGTACCATTCTCCTTAGTTCTAGTGTATTAAGAATATTATCATCTAATAATCCCATATCCCTATTTTTTGTATAAAGGACATATGGCCATTACACACAAGATAAGATTATTAAATACCTAATTGATAATGTTATTATATTATGTAGAGTGGACAAGGGCCCATTATAAACATGAAGGGCCCATTATAAAATTTAAAACAATATTATGCTTATTCTATGCATGTTTAGTATTTAGAATATATTATTAGTTCATTAAGACACATTTAGTAATGTGATCATGCATATTTATGTGCATTCCCATTGTAGTTATGAATTTAACCAGTAACACACTTTTACCATTTTGGTTAATCCTATAACATCATACTTATCTTTTACAATTTCCATCTTGACTAATAAACTTCTCTATCCCACATATCAAGATCCATACTTGGTTCATTGTCTAGGGATAAGTGATTAGTTAGTTGGTAGGTGGGAATTCCAATAAATGATGAATTATGAAAATAAGTGATACAAGTGTGGAGAATGTCATGAAAATACATTATGGGTTTCCTAATCATGTAATCAAATAAAGTTAATAATCTTTGGTAAAATATGGGAAAATTGAGAAGGATATTCTAACTAGAGGATAAAACATCAAGTACTAGTTTAATTACAACTCACACAACACATAGTAAAAAACCCTATGTTTTACCCAAGAAAACCATAAACCTCATTTTATATAATAACAAAAATTATGTAATATGGGATAATATGTGGTCAAAACATAACCCATATGCCTCAATATATTAAGGAATATAAGGAAAGTTTTAAACAATTTTAGGAATGTAGGATGACTTTGTTATTTTGAGAGATGATGTAATTTTATATGAGTTTGAAAAAAAAATTGTGCATGATATAGTCACAATTAGGGAATAGAAATTGTAGGTCACTAAAGGATTTTTATAAGAGGTAACTAGTTTTCCTCATACATGAGAACTTTGTCATATAAATCTAAGTGCTACTATAACCAGGACTCTATTTTACACAAACATAGAGCAGGTGGATTACTCAAACAAAGGTACACTTTGTTATTGATTATCATAGATTTAGGTATAAGTTTCCCTCTACATTATAAAGTATGTAAATTGTGAGGATATATATTCAATGCTATATGTAGTTAATTTCAAGATCATTAATCATCTCAAGCATGGGATAAGGGTGAATGTACCTAAATTTGAATTAAACATGATGATAAGGATGTAAAAGTAGTACCAAAAGGGGAAGCCAACATATATGTCCCATCATTATATAATTCAAATTATTACACAAACATTTAATGGACCAAATACCTAACCTAAATCATAATTTTTTTTGACAATGCAACAACTACCAGAAGAATAAAAGCAAGAAGTAGTTTATGTAGAACAAGGAACGGATTTTGAAGAATAGGAAGTTCATGTAGAGGAAGAAGAAGAGCATATGGTATAATAGAATGTAAATATACATGAGAGAGGAATGAAAAGGAATTTAATACTAACTCCTTCCTTATAATATCAAGGTAGAGGTAAGAAGAGGGTTGGAAACACCATCTTTACATCAATAAATAGGAAGAATCTAAAGTTTCTAAGTCCAATCACTCATAGAAGATAATAAAAACATATTATTTGTAGCATAAAAATATAACACACTATAATATCCCTTGATGTTATTTAAATATAAAGAGGGTAATAATTTTAGAAAGAGGAGTATCTCAATGCAAATGAAAGTTATAATTCCAATGGTTTTGATGAAGGAAAATTTGCTTCATCTAGATCTAAGATTCCATCCTTTAGAGAGATAGAATATTGGATTACTTCACCTAATTTTATAGGAGAATAGGTATCAAAAAAGGAATCATATTATAATTTAGTTGATGAATAATTGAAAATGGTAGAACAAGAAACCCCTAGTTATCCTAGGTTGGAAGAAAATAATAATTTGGTGGAATCCTTATGGTAAATTGAAACCCTTAGGGAACACATTGAAGAGCTTGAGAAAAATGATAATTAGATAGATACACAATCCAAGGTGGTAGAATTATAGATTGGAAATTTTCAATACCATATAACTAGGAATTTGATATAAGAGTCTCTTAAGGTTGTTGGACATAGGGACAAGACTTTTTAAATTAAATACACTTGGAAAAAATAAATCAATCAAGAATAATTGTTCAAGAAAAGGGATGCCAAGATATAGTCCTGTAAATTCAATGGCCTAGTCAGTTTAGTAAATTATGAAATGAAAACAAATCTTTAAAGAAGAAGGTCAAATATGCTGAGTCATAGATTTTAAAAATAAATAATAAGGTAGAAGATATGAGTTAGTTAATATTGAAACTAATGAGTTTCATACCTCTTACAAAAGTGTATGTTATATACCTTGAGAATCAGTGGTTAAAATTTTAGCTCATGAGAGTCTATTATAACATGCTAAAAATAGTAAGTGATCTTCACTTATTCTTTGAAATATACAATATTACAACTTATAAGGATCAAAATCAATTATGTGAATTATATATAAACAAATATGTTTTTCCTCATGACCAATAATGGAATTCAAACTTGTATTTAGGTGATGTAATTCTGAGATATTTTTCTTCTTGTCTTATCAATGAAAAAATAAGAGGTGAGGAAATATATGAGTATCATGAGAAAGAGAAATAAACCACATTAATGAAAAAAATTTTGGAATAAAATTAACTAGGGGGGTTGAATTATTGTCTTAAAACTTTATTTCAATTCCTCGTTAGCATACACGAACCATCACATCAACGTATAAATCAAGTAATGCATAAACAATCACCCATACAAACATGAAACAAGATTACACAAGATAACACATCATATATGTGGGAAAACCTAAATTTGAATAAAAACCACTAATCCCTAAAAATTGAATACAATATTATAAGTTAAATATCATAATTTAGTGAAGCACCAACTCCACATGGAACACCAACACAATTAGGCTTTAGAAAGCACCAAATTGAAAGGAGACACCAGCCCCCTAGATGAAATAACACCAAATCATACACCTAATTTATTTTATATAATAAATAACACCTTGTTTCTTAAACAACTTATTATGACCACCTCTTCATCTCTTCACACTCTTATTCCTCTCAAACTACGTTTTAGGCCTCTTAGCTCAATTATGTCTATTCAAGATAATTTAGGTCATAGGAACTTAAAATTAATATGAATACACACTATAATATAGTAATTAATTATCCTATACACTCATATGATGGTATATAATACCTCATTTTAAACAACTCATTTTCATACTCTCATACATTCACAAATAGGCCTAAAATTGCCTTATATTTATACAAGTCTATTGCTTGTATCCATAGAAGTCAGCCATAAATACTTTAACAAACTTTAAAACTTGGATTTACCTTTAAATAGGTACTATAACACATTTAATACATGAATAAATAATTTCAATAGTTCGACAACTTTAAATATCAAAACCTATTTTAGGCCTTAAGGAGACCTAATTCAATTAGGTCTTCATTATCACATGTTACCCTTTGATCAAATTGAAACAATTTAAAAATAAAAAAATATAATTAAAAATTCATATTAAAATCAAATATACGCATAATAATCTAATATTAGGTCCATACCACTTTTTATCTCTAACCACCACTTGAAGCATACTATTAATACTATTCATAATTAGGCATGTGAACCTACAAAAAGTTTGTCAAAAAAAAATGAAGTATGTAGATAATATATTAAGATAATAATGAAAATAAAAAAAATTAAAATAACCTCCATGAACATAAAAACATCACCATGTTATTTATAATTCACAACTTAGGGCAAAGGACTCAAACACTTCTTTGTAAATAGTCCACTTTTAACTGCGAAAACACTCCAAAACCCAATCATGAATAAATTGATCTTCAGTACCTAAAATAATAATTCACATGAAAAATTATACTTTTAAAGTATCCTTTTAAATATATATAACACTCTAAAATACAAAAATAACAAGGTCTAATATCAAATATTGGTCTTGCAGACCAATGTTTTGTCCTCACTACACACAGCCAAACCAAAACTAGACAAGCCATTTTGGTTTCAATATTTAAACCATTAAAATCATTATCACACCTTATAAGAATCATGGATATGAAAAAAAATTCAAAAAAAATCATATATATTGTATACTTTAACCTAGGGCATAGAGCCTCAAACTCATCACTGCAACTTGCTTACCTAGAACTGCCAGTTTCCCTTAAAGCACTTTCATGGTGATAAAGAACTTCAAAACATGTATGACCACTTTTAGAGACTTAAAATTCATGTATATGATCTTATGGGACCATTATAAAATTATTATATATAAATATAACATGGTTAAAATACAAATATTGGTCTTGTAGACCAGTCTCATGACCTTACTTCTCACTATCTCTTTTGCACCAGATAGGTCAACTTGTGAGAAAAATGTTCACTATAATAACTGATCTCCAAAAATTATAAAAAAAATATTATGTATTAAAATTTTTGAGAAAAATTTACATGCACTTGGTTTCATCACTAAACCATGGTAACACATCCCTAATCATCTTCTCACTTCTACCTAGGTTTCTCATTGTTTGTATCATTAAGCTTGTTAGCAACTAAATGACTTCGATGATCAATTTATCACACTTTAGGGATAAATTATGTCCACAAATTTTCATGTACATGAAACATGAGTCTCAATATTATCCTCAAATCATTTGCATACTTTGACTTGGTTAACTCTGACTACTACAATTAAATATCTAAGAAATATACACTTTTCTATAGGGCCTACTCACACACATGACAACTCAATCATACTTTTAGGTGCCTATAAGAGTTTAATACAACATAAAATATCATTTATATTCATTTTATACCATTTTAATCTATTTTAAACAAGATCTTTTATATCAAGTTCTTGTTAGGGTTTTAGAGAGGTTTAACACCAATTTTGGTGTTAATGATTGTTCATAAAGGATTGCACTTTAAATCCAAAAAAAATACATGTATTTATTATCTAGTACCATTCCACATATCAAATTAATATCTTATGTTCCCATGCATAGGTTAAACATGCTAAAGAACACCTGAAAGTCCTCTAATTTGTATGCCTTTAATCTATGTACTCGAGAGACCTCAAAAACACTTTTCATGCCTTTTCTTAAAATCCACGACCTAAAACTTTGTGAAAATTATTTATAAAACATATAATACCTCTTTATATTCTCACATACTCAAAATTTCCTTAGAAACCAATATTTATACCCCATTACGATTAAACTATCTCTACACCCTAGTCTTCATGCCTTATTCCATGATATAAACACTTAAATGTAATGATAAAAATATAAATACAATGCCATATAACCTATCTCATGATTAAACACAACCATTCATCCTTCATATTTCTTGACAATAGATCATGATGCCTCATTAGGCCAAGTAGGGTCTATAAATGATCTAGTTATAGACTTGATCTGTAGGTCCTACCCTTATAGGATCACCCTAAGACTCTTATGAGTTATCTAATGCATCACATACATGATAAATAAACATAATTAAACAACACATTCTTGTGTTCACTCATCTCACAAGCCATTATACTCATACCTTCTCACACGGTCTCTTGATGCTATGATTAGGGCCATGACTAGGATTCTTAAGTACTTGAAACATGGAAACTAACTCTAAAACACTTATAAAAGTATATAAACTTCAATTAAATTATAATATAATAAAAAAAACCCCTCACAATATTTTTCTTACTTACTTCACCAAACTTTACTATGCACACCTTCTCATAGGGTCTAGACTAGACTTCTCTAGATACCTTGTACTCAAGAACTAGTATTCAAACATGCTTACCTCAATGATATCAAGAAATAATAACTCATTAGAGATATATTTCACACCACTTAAACAATATTAAAATTAAACAAAAAAATAATCATTATTTTTCCTTCAAATTATCTCTCAATAAAAGAGACATTAGGTTGCCTTTAAATTCTTTATTGTAACATGACTTGCTTGTCACATTAGGAAACCAAGATCATACCTCAAATACCACTCATCATGCATATAAATTATATGAACATTTAAATAAATTATATAAAAATTATTAAGAACATTTGACATTAATGACAACATCAATGCCAATCCTCAATAATAGGAACAATGCTCAACAATATCCACCTTTGTCATTGAGGGCAAAACATAGTACAAATTGATCACTTTGATCTCCCCCAATTTGGTCAATCTCCTTATTAAAATTTATTCCCCTTTAGAATTAATGACAAAGGTTCATATATACTAAAAAGTTTATAACCAATCATTCTCCCTATTTGGAAACTACGCTCATAAACTCTTCTATGCTTTTCAATAACTAAGAGACTATGAGCAATCTAAATAGTTGCCCCTCAAACCAAGAATCCACCATGCTTCCGCTAACTAAAAAATGTCTCCATGAATCTTAATGAAGTCAACCCTTTTCATATAGTGCTAAAACAACACAATCTTAAGTTATTCTTAGATCCCCATGTTTTCATAAAACTAAATATCTTTTAAGATCCTTTTAGGGTTGATTGGCACCTTAGATTTGACCTCTTCATCAGCCATTTGATCAACTATATGAGTTGATATTAGAATTATTGAATGGATTTCACATTCAAAGTATGATCTATCATATCAAATAGTCCACTTGGGATTTTAGATTGATCATGACACACCTCTATTGTCTTTAGTTTCTATAGACTCAATTTCCTTCTATTTTGCACTCTAGGGGCTTCAAACCTCTTATTTTGACTTAATTGAGTTCTACCTCTATTAGGATAGAATCTTTCAATGTGTCACACATTATGAAAACTTTATAAAACAACATTATACATACCTCTTGGCTAATTATTCCTTTCATAATCCATGAATATTCATTTTTAGAAGGTCTTATAAACTCTCTTGCTCTATGACCAAACTGATTACATAAAAAAACAATGACCATTGAATGAATTAGAATACCTCATAACATTAGGCTATCTTATTGGTATTTTCATGTTGACCTTCTTGTCTTCATTATCCTTTTCCTTGACTTGAGATACCTCCTTTTGGTCTTATTTGAAACCAAGACATATCTTATCACTTGAAAACTTTTGACTACTCAATATGTCATCTAGAGCCTCAGTACTCTTTTCAAACTCCATAAAAGTCTTAAACTTGCTATATTTTTGATCTAACTCAAATTTTATGGGCTATATTTTAGTTCCATACCTATTTCATTCTTCCTCTTTATATTTTAAACTAGTAGTGACTATATCCATTTGTGCTTCAATTTGATTGTTGATCTCATCATACTCCTTAGATGTGTTTATTAGTCTCTCCTCAAATAAACCAATATGCTCTTCATAGTCATTAACTAATGATCTTAGTTTGTGATTATTTATTATTTGGAACTTAAAATCCTCTAGATCACTCACCAATTCTACCTCAAGATTCACTTTAGCTTCTTCTTCATCTGATTCTTCATCATCCATAAGGCCTTTTCCATTTGATCAATCCTCATTGTCTATTTCTATATCCATGAATGAAGTTTCATTGATATTATGTTCATGTTCAATAATATCATAATCACTATTAGATGTGCTTGTGTCACTTAAATTAGATGAGTTATATTTTTTGATATAGAAACTTCACTTGTTCTTGAATGACCCTTTATTTCCTTCATACTTCTTGAAATCCTTATTTTTGTCAGGATTATATATCTTCTTATCATCTTTATGATGTTAATCATGTTCTTAAATCATGCTTAGTATTATCCTTGTTATGACACATAGATGCAAAGTGACCAATCTTACCATAGTTGAAACATTTGAAAGGTAACTTACCCTTATACATACTAGATCCAAACCTTAGCTTCCTCGAAAATATGGATATTAGTTCATCATCAACATATGAATATACCACATCCTTGAAATTTTTGGATTTTAACTTCTTCTTAGATTTTAATGTTTTTTCCTTCTTAGGAGGTCTTATTTCATTTGTTCTCATCTCATAGGTAGTCAAGATGCCTTGAAGCCCATCCATCTCTAGCTTTTCCAAATCTTGCATTCCTTCTACTAGAGACACCTTTGATTCAAACTTAGGAGTTAGATATCTCAAAACCTTTTGAAAATTTTTATACTCGTTCATTTCTCCTAATCCTATAATGAAATTGATAACTTAATAAACCTTTAACATGTAAGATGGAATGATTTCATGTTCATTCATCTTCAGACTTTAAAACTATCTCCGGTGGGTCTATAATTTGGCCATGTTCACCTTGGTGTCTCCTTCATAAATAGTCTTCAATTTTCCCCATATTAAGTTTTTTGAATAATATTTCATCACCTTAAAAAACTCAACCTATGATAGGCCACATTGAATGGAATTTAATGCCTTAAAATTATTATCACTTTCCTTCTTTCCTATTGTATTAGTTGGTGGTGTAAGAGGTGGATTATATCCATCTAAAACCAATTGACATATTTCAATGCCAATTTAAATTAGATATTTAATAATTATAATTATATAAAAATAATAATTAGTCCCATTTAATAATATACCCTTACTAGTAGAGAAACCACCTTGAGCTTGCTAACTAGCCATCTTCGCTTTTAGGATCTCCTTTAGGATATTAAGCCTAAATCAGATGACCTTATCTAATACCAAATTTTGGAAGCATGATCATTGAGAATGGGGTGGGTGAATAAATGTCTTAAAATTTTCTTTGAATTCCTCCTTAGCATACATAAACCATCATATTAACATATAGATCAGACAATGCATAAACAATCACCCATACAAGCATGAAATATGATTACACAAGATAACACATCATATATGTGGGAAACCCTCAAGGGGAATAAAAAATAATCAATAGAAATATAATAAATTCCTATAATTCAAATATCATAATTTAGTGAATCACCAACTCCACATAGAGCACCAACCCCAACAAGCTAAGTACCAACCCAGTTAGGCTTTAACAAGCACTGAATTATAATGAGGCACCAAGCCCCTAGATAAATCAACACAAAATCACCATCTTTATTTATTTTGTAACCTTAAGAACAGATTTTTTATTAATTGATTTATGATGACCACCTCTTCATCTCTTCACACTCTTATACCTATCAAACTACCTTCTAGGCCTCTTCACTCAATTATATATATTTGGGATAAATTAGGTCATACGAACTTGATATTCATATGTATAAACACTATCATATATTTGTGACTAATAATATACACTAATTTTATCTTCTATAGTACCTAATTTTTCTCAATAATGTGTTATATTATTTGCATACTCTCATACATTTAAAAATAGGCCTAAATTGCCTTATATATATATAAGCATCTTGCTCATATCCATCTTATTCAAACATACATACTCTCAAACTTTTATTAATATTTAAATATGTCTTATAAAAATTTTCATATGTGTATAAATAATTTAAATAGGTCATCTAAAACTTGAAGGACCAAAACATCTTTTAGGCCTTAAGGAGGCCTAATTCAATTAGGCCTTCATTAACACACATTACCCTTTGATCTCCTTGAAACACTTTAAATATCCATATAAAGAAATAAAAATTAATATTACACTCAAATATACCCATAATAGTATAATATTATGCCCATGACATTTTTTAACTCCAAAAACCACTTGAAACACACCATTAGTACTGTTCATAATTAAGCCTATGAACATATAAAAAATTTATCAAATAAAACTAAAGCATGTACACAATATAATCACATAATAATGAAAATAAATCACATTAAAATAACATAAATGACCTTAAAAACATTACCATGTGATTTATACTTCACAACTCAGGGCAAAATGACTCTAACACTTCTATGTAAATAGCCCACTCAAAATTTCCAAAACACTCCAAAACCTAGTCATGAATAACTTGATCTTCAGTACCTAAAATAATACATACCATGAAAAATTATACTTTAAAAATTTATTTTGAAATATATATATATATATGCAAATATAAAATACAAAAATCACAAGGTCTAATGTAGAATATTAGTCTTGTAGACCAATATTTTGTCCTCACTACACACAGTCAGTCTAGAACCAGACAAGACATTTTGGTCTAAATATTTAAACATATTAAACTAAATATAAAACCTTTAAAAAATAAAAAAATAAGACATAAAATACCCAAAAAAATACATAATATATATGACATACTTTAACTTAGGGCATAGAGCGTCAAATTCATCACTACAACTTGCTTACCCAGAACTACCAGTTTCCCTTAAAGCACATTCATTGTTATAAAGACATTAAAAAAATGTATGACCAATTTAATACACTTAAAATTTATGTATATGATATTATTATACCATTATAAAATTATAATATGTAAATATAACATGGTCAAATAGAAAATATTGGTCTTACATACCAATCTCATGACCTTACATCTCATTGTCTCGTCTATACTAGATAGGTCAAATTAAGAGCAATTTTTTCACTATAATCACTCACCTCAAAAAATTATACCAAACATGAGTATGTATTAAAAATTCTAAAAAAAAATTCCATGCAGTTTTTTTCATCACTAAACCATGGTAACATATCCCTAATCATCTTCTCACTTATACCTATGTTTCTTACTATTTGCATAATTAGGCCTATTAGCAACTGGTTAACTTGGATGACTAGTTTATCACACTTGAGGTCTCTATTATGTCCATAAATTTTATTTTAGTTGAAACATGAGTCTCAATATTAATCCTCCAATCATTTGTATACTTTGACTTGGTCAACTCTGACTATTATAATAAATCTTTGAGAAATGTGCACTTTCCTATAGGGTCTATTCACACACCTAACAAATAAATCATACCTATAGGACTTTTAGAGAGTTTAATACAACCTCCAATATATTTTATATTAATTTTAGACAATTTTGGGCTATTTTGAACAAGATCTTTCACATCAGGTTCTTGTTCAGGTTTTAGAGAGGTTTAACACTGGTTTTGGTGTTAATAATTATTCATAAAGGATTGCCTAGTAAATAAAAAACCAATAACTATATTTATTATCTAGGATAATTAACCATATATAATTAATATCTCAATTTCCCATGTAGAGGATACATGTTCCAATGAACACCTAAAAGTCCTTCTCAAGTTTACATGCCTTCATTTTGTGTACTCAAGAGACCTCAAAACTACTTTTTATGATTTTTAATTACAAACCATGAACTCAAAATTTGTGAAATTTATTTAAAAAAACTATAATACCTATTTACATGCTCACATACTCACACTTACCTTGGAAACTAATACTGATACCCCTTTAGGCTTACACACTCTCTCTCTACACCATAATCTTCATACCTCACTAGGCCTTGATCTATCCTTTATTATTTCTTTGATGATATAAAAACCTCAATTTAATGATAAAAATATCACTCTCATGTAATAAAACCTCTCTCATTATTAAACACAACCATTAATCCTTCATATGTCTTGAAAACATGTCATGATGCCTCATTAGGCCATGCAAGGTCTAAAAATAATCTAGTTATAGACTTGATTTATAGGTCCTACCCTTTTAGAATATTATTAGTGATCCAATTATTTACATACATTCTCAATCAACCTAATTTAATTACTTGTGCCTATGTGTAGTCATCTCACCAAGTCATCATACACATACCTTCTCACAAGGTCTCTTTATGTTATGACTAGTGTCATGACTAGGCTTATTAAGTACTTAAAATATGGAAAATAACCTTGAAACAATTCTAAATGTATATAAAATTCACTTACATGATCATATAATTCCAAAAAACCTCTCACAATATTGTGTTTACTTACTTCACTAAACATTCCTATGCACACCTTCTCACAAGGTCTAGACTAGGTTTTTCAAGACACCTTGTACTCAAGAACTAGTAGTCAAACATTCTTACCTTAGTGTTATCAAGAAATAATAATTCATTAGAAAACAAATTAATACCATTGAAATAGTCTTAACATTAACTAATATAATATTCATTAGGTTTCTTTCAAAATATCTCTCAATAAAAGATACATTAGGTTGCCTTCAATTTTTTTATTATCACATGAATTTGTTGTCACATCAAGAAAACAATCTCATACCTCAAAGACCAATCATCATACATATATACTAGATTCACATTGAAATAAATGATATCAACCTTCTCAAGAACCATTGACATCAATAACAACATCAATGCCAAACCTCAATAATATGAATAATACTCAACATAGAGAAGAGGATACTAGGCTAGGTGTAATATAATTAGATTGGATTGCATTAATAAAAAAAGTAGGTATCTAAAATAACTATGATTAAAAAAATAAAGGCCCATAATCAATACGTAGCCTTGATCAAGAAACTTCCAATGCTTATTTATTTGGATGGAATGAGACTACCCCCGAATTTAAAATGGAGTGATTATTAGGTTATAATTTCATGGCATCTCTCTAAAGAGTTACCAAATATATTGACATGGAAAGAAGGAAGATATTGAGTTGGATTTTCATAAATATCAACCTCATATTTTTTAGTTTCCCATTCCTGATTAGAGGGGAATAGAGAAATCAAAAAAATAATTGAAGATAGGAAATAAAATAAGATAGAAGATAATTTTAAGGTTGATTAGAAACATGAGATAATCATAATAGAATCATTTGAATTTTGAGTATTATGCTCCCATGTGTAGATGATCATATTGCTTTAGGACTAGAAATAAGTTCTTAAGGGGTGTGTTGAGTTGGGAAATCATTTATAAAATTACTCCTATAATCCTCTTTTGTTAATTACCTCTTACAAAACTTAATTATATTAAGTTACCATTTTTATCCCTTTCCTATAAAATAATAATATTGAATACGAGGTGCACATCTTTGTGTTTTATGTTTAAAACCATTATTTTCCTAATGAAACTTACATCTTGTAATTTTATTGTTATTTTGATTTTAATACTCATTTAGATCATTCAAAAATAGGGATAAATCATGAGTTTTTAGGATCAACACCCAACTCATAAAATATAGGTGGCCATTTAGAGAGAACTTACAGAATGGTAAATTAATGTCTAGTAGGGTAATGATGGAAGTATTTTTTAAAAATTATCATGTTTTTCATTAAGACACTTTTAGTAATATAATCATGCATATTCATGTACATTCCCTATATTATTGGTTTAACCTATGGCACATTTACCCCTTTTTGTCTAATCATGTCACATCATACTTATCCACCAAAATTTTATATCGGCCTAATATTCATAATGGGGAGATAGACCATTAAAAATAAAATTTTGGAGTTTAGTGAGTTTATTGATTGGAATAGTTTGGGATGTCTTCATCACACCATTTAGTTGGTGATGGGGTGGATCATAAACATGTAGGAGGGTTAATAATATTCAGGCATGGAAAATTATTATTACCATTATGATGGCACTGAGTGGTATTGGCTACTTGTCAAGGTGAGTGAGGCTAGTGATGAGTAAAATAGTTTTCAAAGTGTTGTGATATGATGGAAAAATGTTGTATCATGTCCTAATTGTGCCTCTTTTTTGATTTATCACCTTCAAACAAAAAATGGATTTTGAAGGGTGAATGACTAACTCTCAAATCAAGAAGGTATTTCTCATCTAGTTAGGGGTGGAAATGTAAGTAGTCAGGGAGTTTGTAGGCATGGTGTACTTGGATACATCATGTTGGGTGAAGTTTTAATTTAAAATTTCATCTATGTTTGTGGGTAACCTTCTTTTAGGCTTGGAGTAAAAATAATGGTTTGTGAGATTATAGAGTGGCCAATGAAACCACAATTTTAAGTAGGGTTGACAAGAAATGTGGAGGATTTTTAAGGAAATTCCCCATTGTTGTTGATGTTCTCTCATAATGATTACTAAGGATAGTTCTCGTATTAACCTTATGTCAGTTATAGGAATGCTACATGATAGCATTTAGGTATGTGAAATAGATTCAAGTAGTTTTACACCAACCATGTCTAGTAAGGGGTTTTATTTTCATAATGGATGTTCAAGTATAAAATGCTAGAATGATATCACTAATAGTTATTTTATACCTTTGATGGTTTAATAGGTAAAATTTATTAGAGGATAATTTGTTTATCTATTTTATATGTTGGTTACTAATTTTATTTAGGTGATAGTTGAAGGGATGAGCTTAGAAGGAGGTGAGTTAGTAACATAGTAGCGTGTGGTGACTAGTGCCATGTGAGTTCATATGGATGATACCTTCCAATCCCCTGACTTAGGTATAAATATATTGGAGAGGATAATTAATTGAAGGTAAATTAGTCATATTCAACATTATAGTTGGAATGGCATAATGGGTAACGTAGTCATGAGGTAGTAGATGTGGCATTGATAGATGTGGGTGGTGGACATGGTATCTAAGATTAGTCACCTGGTAGGGAGTATTTTCTCCTTGAATCTTAATTTATCTTGGCTAGGATGGGTCTAAAAATTAGGTTGTGGATTTTTAGTAGACTTGTTCTTTGGCCTTATGTTTTGGGTCATTGTTTATTGTTGGTGGATTCGATTGGTTTACTAGTTTTTATGTTTTGGTTTGGTTTTGGTTTTTGTTGATATCTTGAGGAATTTTTTTAATCATTGGTTTAAACTAATAAATTTAAGAAGGACCCCATAACCCTCATTATTGAGCAAAAAAAATAAATTTTTTCTTGAAAAATTAAAGGTTTAATTTTAACATATGGTTTTTTGAAATAATAACGTGGCGGTTACAATTCCAATTCCATAAATCAAAATCAAGTATTATTAATAGGATTTAAAAATTTAGATTAATGTTATTTTTTATTGATATAAAATATTAAAAATATATGGTGGTAACTTGAGTAAAATCTAAACACAACATCATACATTTATAAACATACTATGTGGTATCGACAATGTTTTGTGGTATCAAATATATTCAAAAGAGAAAAATATTTCCACAATGAGTGTAAATATTGTAATTTATTTGGATATATGTTGGGGTTTGATGGGTCCCTCTCCCATACAAAAAATAGATAATATCAAAAAATAGTGGAAAGAAATGAAAACATTCATGATCCACACTAATACCAACTCTTATCTAGATAAATGGAAGCAAAAAGGGGCTCAAAAAATCATGGGGGAAATACCCTAAACATACAATATGAGGGAGAAGGAAAAAATATTATATCTAGTTTTAACAATGAATTTAAGATAGATATTTGCATATATTCATATTTTAATAATTTCCATGAGACCAAAAAAATAAATGGGACCCCAAAATAAAAATTATAACCTAAAGGAGAATTTCCATGAGACCAAAAGATTTATATGGGACCCTAAAACAAAAATTATAACCTAAAGGAGTGGAGAAGCCTTTGGATAAAGGGAGAATATTTTAGTTTTTGGACCCTAATTCACAATCCTATCTCTATTCTTACTTTGAAGGTTCACTCTCACACTATGGATTTTGATAAAAAAATCCTCATTAAAAATAATGTGGTGGTTACAAATCCAATTCCATGAATCAAAATCAATTATTATTAATAGTATTTGAAATTGTAGATTATTTCAAATGTTTATTTATATCAAATACTAATTATATATGGTTCTAAAGTGAGTGAAATAATAATATGACATTATAAATATATAGACATATTATGATGAATAAAAAATGCTTCACAATATTAAAATTTTCATGGTATCTTTAGAATGTAAATATTATTTTTATTTATTGATTTATTTTTAGATAGATGTTGGGGGTTAAGGGGCCCCTCTCCTATACAAAAACCAAAGAGTATCATAAAATAATAGGAAAACATGAAAACATTCCTGATCCACACCCATATCAACTCTTTAACAATTAAATGAAAGTATAAGATGGGATCAACAAAATATAGGGGATAAACCCTGAACATACAATATGACAGAGCAAGACAAGAAATTGTATTTAGTTTTAATAGTGAATTGAAGATAGATAGATAGATAGATGGATGGATATTTTGATAATGTCCATCAGACAAAAATAATATATGTGAGATCAAATTAAAAAGTATAACCCAAATGAGTAAATAATCCTTCAAAAAAAGAGAGAAGATTTGAGTTGTTAGACACTAGTTCACAATCATTTCATTATTCTACCTTTGAAGGTTTAGTATCGTACTATGGATTTTTATTAGAAAATCCCCATTATAAATAATGTGGTGCTTACAAATCCAATTCCATAAATCAAAGTAAATTATTATTAATAATATTTTACAAATTATGTTAATAAGAATATTTATTTTTATCAAATATTAATGGTATATGGTGCTTATGTGAGTAAAATTAGAGCACAAAATCATACTTATATAAACATAATTTGTGGCATTGATAATGTTTCATGGTATAAAAAATCTTCATGGTATCTTAAAAATGCAGATATTTTTTTTATTTTTAATTTATTTTAGATGAATATTGGGGATTAAGGTGGCTCTCATCCATAAAAACATTGAACAATATCATAAAATGGTAGGAAAACATGAAAACATTCATGATCCACACCCATACAACCTCTTCTCCAATTAAAGGGAAGTAGGAGATGGGATTAACAAACATGGGGTATAAACCTCAAACATACAATATTATGGAGAAATACGTAATATTTATTTAGTTTTAATAGTGAATTGAGGATAGATAGATAGATATTTTAATAATGTCCATGAGACCAAAAATAATCTATCCATTTCATATGCAGAGTAGTCCATCCATATTCATATCACATCATTATACATATCTTATTAATTGAATAAATCATAAGGTAAAATACATTTTATAACTTAATTAAAACATTATATTAAAATCAAATGCAACATAAATTATTGCATATCATGGTTTTGAAAAAATAAAAGTAGGTTGATAAATATACACTAATAATTATATATTTTAGTGCATCCATATTTAAATGTGGATTCCAATATACTTTCTAGATATTTTAATATTGGATGCCATTTGTAATATTGATGGTCTTGACAAATATTATTATAGTTTATGAACACTTACATAACATGTGAATAATTTGGATATCAAAAGGTAGATTATGAATTTTTGTAGCCTCTATTGAATGGAAAAATACTTATACTCATTTACATTATTAAAATCTTGGAGAAATTTTGAACATAAAAAAATATTAATGAGAATATTGCTTCTACATAGATATTGATTAAGAACAATAAATATGTTAATGGTGAATTGGAATGAAAAATTGCCTATGCCTAATTCCCTATGTTAGGAATTATTTATGGGATTACTCACATAGATATAATTCATTTAATTTAATAATTAAATAATTATACGATCAATATTTGTCACCAATATTCCATGCTTCAAATATTACCAACTTGATAATTCTAGGTATTAGGGGTATATCAATTTATGGGAAACATAAAAAAATAAATATTGAACCATTGCGCACATGGGGGAAAAATAATTCTTTAGCCCATAATAATTTTAAAAAATCCCTTTGTACTGGGCTTCACTATAGCTCAAGCCCATGAGGGCTCATGTAAATTTTCAATGTGCACATTTAAGGAAAAACACTAAAAAGATGCTTCCAGCTACTAACTATCCAATCACATACCCTCAAATTTATTTTCTACAAAATTTTCCCTTTAAAAAAAATAATTAAAATGATAAAGTGGTAATTTGTTACCTATAACACTGGTACTAACATGACATATGGAGTGGCACTAGAAAATCTCATGTACACAAATAATGGGATTTGGGTACTTCTGACATCAACATATCATAATTTAGTCAAGTACTAAACCCTTACTCATGTGTAAGCCCTCATGAGGGTATAAATTTCATAAAAATATTGAATAATTAAGAACCAAATGGTCAAATGAAATAAGAAACTACCACTACCCAATTTTAAAGAATTACATTAATTGCATTTTTTTCAATTTTATGTCTAAAGCTACATTATTATTTTTTGATTCATATGACTAATTCATTATTATATGATTGGTGAAATTTCAAAAACAAAAAAAAAATTACCATTTTATGTTATAACACATTTAAGCTCATATAAAAATTATTGAAAAAATTTAAATAAATAAATAAATAGCTGTAGTATACCGATCCTAAAAATGTTTTTAGAATGTCAGTGTTAGGTACAGTTAATTTCATTGACTGCTAAATATTACATTTTAACACAACTAATTTCATTAATGAATTCATGACTATCAAGAGTAAGGTTTTACCTAATTATCCATCACCCTTCCATGAATTTTCTATTAAAAAGGGGCACAATATAAATGTTGTCACTAGATATTGCACCCTAGAAGAGAGTGTTTAAGCCTCTTCTAGATTTGGGAAACATGGGAACATTTATAGGTATGTGGGTGTACCTATATTGGAAATGAGCCTCTATATTTTAGGGCTATCTCATTGAATGTATCTTGAAATTTAGTTATCTATACTAACTAATTACTTATGGGGAAAAGAGTTAGATAATTCACAAATAAAACCTACTCTAAAGGAGGTGATGCATTGAATATTTAAAGATCCACTCTCAAGATTAATTTCATTAACACACTAATAGAATATGAATAGAAATAATGCAGTGTATATGATGGTTTTCAAGCAACAATGTTTCACTTATAGATTGATTTCATGGACTTAGGTTGGAAAGAGATGAGAGAAAGGCTTGATTGAAATGACTTATAGTAAACTATCCACTCTACACCTAAGACATCAACCTTAAGACACTTTAGATAACATTTAATAAAGTTTATTAGCAATTAGGTTAAACCTAAACCTACAAAGGGAATATGAAAACCAATTTTACATATCAAAAAAATACAAACACTAAGCACATATTAGTAAACAACTACAAAAATACTCTACTCATTATTCCAAAAGGTGTAGAATACAAATTTTGGTAGATCTAGTCATACTAGCCTTAGGGATGACAATCAATAGCTCAAAGAATATACTTATGTAAAAAGCCTTTAGAGAGAGACTTTGGCATTCAAAGAAGAATTAATGATCTCAACTCCATTTGAGTTATAGTTACAACTAATTCTACAAATTATTCTCATTCAAACCTTTTGATTGATTTGGGTCATTTCAAGTGGTTCATAGTTACATTATTTCTTCCTTGATACTTCCTGATGGTTGCAATGGTAGGATCAAGTTATTATGAGTTGGGTCTTAGCATTAATTCAATTTAGATAATTAGATCAATCTATTATATGTTTTTCTTGATGATAAATATTCTTCACTAGTTTATCATGGCATGCAAAAGTGGAGAGAAGGGTCCCTTTCATGTAGTTTGGTCTTAGGGATGAAACTATTGGGGTCTACGTGTATGACTTTATGACATCCTTATAAAAGCTATCTCTTATTCTACATGGATCATGCTTGAGATTTTCCCCATGTTCATAGGTTCACTATAGATGGAAAACCAATCTTAGAGTATTGGTTTTCCTATAGTCTTTATATTGATGCAAAACTATAGACTGCATAATCCATTTTTTATATCCAAATAGGTACAAATAAACCCATTCTATCTCTAAAAGAGCTAAGAATTCACCATATGCATATGTACCCTTTAGAATGATAAACACAGTCATAGAGTAAACCCTACATGACACACATCTATGAACCAGAGGTACATATTTAGCCTTAATGGCATCCCTTTATGTTCATTATACCTGAACACATCACTGTGTCCACTTTATGTCATTTGATTGAGATTTAATGGAATCATATGCCATTTAAAAAGATTTCCCTAGTTCAACCTTGGTCATGTGTTTGATCTCTAGGAAGTCCCTTAACTTGCCAACCTTTGATTTCATTAGTTATCAAAATCTAACCCATATCATTGACTCATTGACCCATCCATGCACCATTAATCTCGATTACTATGAATGATCATGAATCATTGATATTACCTTTGACTCATCAACTTTGTCCAAGCTTGTGGCACATGTCAAATGCATATTGGTTTAAATATCCTATTATTAGACTAATAACTTCAACACTTATACCACATGTTAGTTATACATTGGTTTCAAGATCCCACTATCAGACTGTCAGCTTTAGTACTTGTGTCACATGGTAAACCCTCAAGATCTTTGACCTTTTGACTCATCTTGCACCATCAGATAAACATGTATGATACAATTCAAGCCATTAGATCTCTTGGGACCCACTATTTGAAATCTAAAGGCTACTTCAAGATATCAAATTTGACATCCACACACATCCAATAAATTTCCTGATGTAAAGCCAATGCAATTCTCCAACAAAATATACCTTTTCCTTCCATTCACAAATTCTCTTTCCTCCATTCATTCATTCAAAACTCATTCCCCTTAGTCATTTTTGTTAAAAATACAACAATGGATAAAATTTTCATAAACAATAATTCATAAAATCATTCTATACTATTTTTCAAACCATCAATAAACCTTTCACTAACATTCAGTGAACTAAAACACTCTCTATGCATACACTCTCTTCAAATTTCATATTATTCTCTTAAGTCATAAATACTAAACTAGCCTTTACATGGGTAATAAAACACCATGATGGTCTCAATAATATCAAGACACTTTTACCTTGTTATGACATCCCTATGTAACCCTACTTAGACCACTAACTCCACTGTCTAATCACTTACTCCTCATAAGCACCTTTCTAGCTTTCATCTCCTATTAACCCTATTTATGGGTAAAACACCTTGTTGGGAGAATATAATAGAGCTTCACCAAAAAATGATCACATATCAAAGGACCCTTTTGGGATACACAAATCTTACCTTAATCCTTTAACACAATTCTTAAGACAAATTCTACTTCCTTCTTTAAGCCTCTCACCAATTAGCCCTCCATATGAGAAAATATCCTTATCCTAAACTATGTATGGAATTTAATTATAATATATTGACATTTAAAGATACCTATTTCGATCCTTTAACTAAATAAATCATTTTTTGACCTCCTTCTTTTGACAAAATTCACTTTTCGTAATACCACCCTTTTTTTTTACTCCTCTAGGTCTAGCACTATAACACAACCTTATTTCCATACATGTACATAAATTCACACTCTAAAACCACTTCCTTTAGTGATATAACATTAACTATGGTAAGATTACAATTTTTCTTGTGTTTTCAAAAGTTAAATCTCCTTGTATGGGCAAAACCCTAAAAACTAGGGGTTTAAATCTCTATCAAGGTTGAGAGTGCATTCAATGGCATATCTTGAACCATGAACCATTTAAAAAAAAACCAAAGGTAATGATAAATATTTATAGGACATGTTTAAATTTTATATTCTTTAATAAATTGTCTAAAACCCCTAGATCATTCACAATAATGAAATCTCAGACTTTGCACATGTGTGTTATTCAAAGGAAAAAGAGGTTAAGTTGGGTTTCAACAATATTTTGAAACCAACAAACTCCCAAAACTACAATATGGTTCTTAATACCTTAATTTATCATGTAAAACCCTTCTCAATCACATTATAACCCAAAACAAGATTCAAAAATAACATGACTCAATCTTTTATGACTATATTTTGTTGTTACAAACAAGATACATAGAGTTTGGTTTCCTCTTTCAACATAAATGGATTATTTAACTTGTCATAGGTTTATGTATATCTCAAATGGTCATTCCAATTTTATTCCCATCTTATTTTCATCAAACAAAACTCAATATCTACCATGATGAGGTACAAGATTCAAGTTTGTTGTCTGTAGGTTCTCAAAGAGTAAAGATTATGATCAAGGTGAATTTCACTTACCTTGTATGTTATACATTACCACAAGATTGCTATGAACCATTCATACATATTACATTCACCATCTTCTAGGGAACTTAATAACAAAAGGATAAAATAATCTAGTTTTTTTTTTGAATATGGACTATATATGCCATGCATGCTCTATCTACAACCTAACAATTTCCACACAAGTAAGTACTTCCTATTTACTCTAATTTTTTGTATCAGAATAAAGACTACAATAAGATCACAAAAAATATAAATCATATTATCAACCAAGTTCCACTATAAGATTCAAATACACTTCAAAACCTCATTTCTCATACATGTAATACCAAAAGCATAGAATTATCATCACCATAGTCCTTTATTCATCAACTTTCACTAAGTACATGTATATTCTTCATCAACCTTGAATTTAATGAGAGGTAATACTCTCAAAACTTACTTTCACATACTAACAAAACTTATATTTAAAAAAATAATCTCAAAACAAGATTCATAATTGAATCTTGAAGAAGATTTACAAACAACCTCCTAAACCTACTTGGGGTGGTGGACTACCACCTCACACAAACTTGAAAAATACATTAAAATTAATTATAGGACCTTTATGAGACCATAAAAGGTAATTTAAAAAAATTATATATGATTTAAACCTCTTTCCACTCACTTATACCCACTAAGACATTATAAAAATTTGAAATTCCCTTTTGGAGGAAAAAAAGTTTAAACTAAAATTCCAATTTGTTCCTTCTTAAGACATCTTCTAGACCTTTTATGATCATTCCAAGATGACCCTACATCATACTCCAAAGGGGAGAGAAATATTTCCACCCATATTCTTATTCTTCCTTAAAATGCTCATAGAGGTGTGTATGATCTTGACTAACACACTTGTACTTTGTCTTGCCTCTTTCCATATTTCTCCATGCTACACCTACAAAATAAAACTCATCAAAGAAAACATATTCTTTCTTATGACCTTGAGTCATTCTCAATCTTACTTCTTTGATTTCTTATTTCTCTTGCTTCCAAACACCTTTATGTTGATTTTATACTTTATTATCCTTCTTTGCATCAACTATCAATACATCTTGCTTCTCTCCTTGCATGACTTCTCCTTCATCTTCCATGTATACCTCAACTTCAATAGCTGAAATTTAATCTTGTGGAGTACCTTCATATGCTTACTCCTCCTTAACTTACTTAATGACTTTATTTTTGAAAATACTATTATATTCCACGTCTATGCTTTCCTTGGTAACCTCCTTAACCATTTCCCTATACATTTGGTGAGGATAAAATCCTTACTCTTGATTTAAATACTCATACAAGATTGAATATACCTCATACCTCTCCTTATGTTTTTATCCTATTTCTACTTTGGTT
Organism: Torreya grandis; assembly: GCA_037957365.1. Classification (NCBI taxonomy): domain Eukaryota; kingdom Viridiplantae; phylum Streptophyta; class Pinopsida; order Cupressales; family Taxaceae; genus Torreya; species Torreya grandis. The sequence continues at coordinate 45,550 of JARHVA010004961.1, read as the reverse complement.
CCACTTGCACCCTCTTGAATGAGAATCTCCTCCTTCATGTTATCTTCCCTCTAACATGGATAACCTATTTGTTTTTGTTCCATCAACATGACTCTACATGGAATCTCTTCATCTTGACATATTTTGATCACCACTTGGTCATATGACTCTTCCTCTTGTTCCTTGAGCCTATGAATGGAATCAAATATATTTTCCTTATCTTCATCTCTCCTATTTTCATTCAAAAAATATAAAACCAACATGAGATTGTAAATCATGAGCCTTGATTGCTTCCTTGTTCTTCCTCTTTTGCCTTTTTCTCCTTTCCACTATTTTATTGATTGGCCACTTCAGTGGCTTCTTTTTCATGGCCCATCTAAGATGTGGGTCTATAAATTCCTTTATCTACTCAATCTTGATTACCATCTCCTCCATTTACTTCATTTTCCATGGCCCATCTAAGATGTGGATTTACAAATTCTTTTATCTATTAAATATTGATTAACATTTCCTCCATTTACGTCCTCATCTCTTTCATCTCTTTATTCATCTCAATTTTATTTTTGGTGTCTTTAGTCAGCATCTTCTCTTTATGGTTTTCATGCTTAACCATGTCTTTCATTTTCCTTGTTACCTCTTCTCTCATCCTCTCCTTGAGTATATCACGTAGTCACATTCTTATCCTTATTTTCATCTCACTTGGACCATTACATTTTGGTTCAAACTTGGAACCTTCAATTTCATACCACACATGGGCCTTTCAACTTCTTGTCCTTCCATCTAAGACTACCTTCTCTCTCTCTCTCTCTCTCTCTCTCTCTCTCTCTCTCTCTCTCTCTCTCTCTCTCTCTCTCTCTCTCTCTCTCTCTCTCTCTCTCTCTCTCTCTCTCTCTCTCTCTCTCTCTCTCTCTCTCTCTCTCTCTCTCTCTCTCTCTCTCTCTCTCTCTCTCTCTCTCTCTCTAGTTTGTCAATATCTCTTCTAATTTAGGGCTGCCACCACAACACTTACTATTTTCTATCAATAATATATTCAAATCAAATGAATCAACCATAAAATATATCATACCTTCTAAAACTTTCTTCTTACTATGTCCTCCAATAAGACTCCTTGCAACATATCTTCTTACTTACCTAAAACTTCATAGAACTTGAAACAAGAACCATATAATCATCAATGTCTATTCCTATATTTACCTTCCCTAGAGCATCTAGATGTCTCTGATATCAAATGATGTAGATCGAATGCATTTCTCCAATAAAAAATTCCTTTTCCTTCCATTCAGAAATTCTCTTTCCTTTATTCATTCTTTCAAAACTCATTCCCCTTAGTCATTTGGGGAAAACATGTAAAAATGGATAAAATGTTCATACATAACAATTCATAACATCAGCTTATACTATTTTTAAAACCATCAATAAATATTTCACTAACATTCAATAAACTGAAACACTCTCTATGCATATGCACTCTTTAACTTTCATATCGTTCTCTCAAGTCATCAATACCAAATTGGCCTTTGCATGGGAAATAAATAACCATGATGGTATTAATCATATAAAGACACTTTTACCTTGTTATGGCATCCCTTTTAACCCTACTTGGACCACCAAATCCACTATCTTCTTATTTACTCCATAAGCACCTTTTTAGATTTTGTCTCCTACTAGCCCTATTTATGGGTAAATATCCTTATTGGGAGCATCTGATAGATCTTCACCAAAAATTGATCACATATTCAAGGACCCATTTGGGTTATAAAAGTCTTACCCTAACCCTTTGACATAATTCTCAAGACAAATTCTACTTTTTTCTTTATAAATCTCACTAATTAGCCCTCCATATGAGCAAATCTCCATATCCTAAACTATGTATGGACTTTATCTATAATCTATTGACATTTATAGATACCCAAATGGCTCCTTTAACTGAATCACTAATTTTTGGACCTCATTCTTTGGACAAAATTCAATTTTTATAATACCACCTTTATTCCTTTACTCCTCTAGGTCTAACACTAGAACATAGCCTCATTTCTATACTTATATGTACCTGACAAGTCTTTAATCACTTCCTTTAGTGAGATAACATTAATTATGGAAATATTACAAAAATTATTATATTTTTAATTGTTAAATCTCCTTGTACATGCAAAACCCTTAAAACTAGGGGTTCAAGTCTCTATTAAGGCCAAAAGTGCATTTAATGGTATATCTTGTACCAAGAACCATTTCAAAACAAAAAAAATTAAATACAACTCTATCTAGGCCATGTGAAACTTTTACCTTATGTAATCAAGTCTCTAAAACCCCTAGATCATTCACAATAATGATAATATAGTATTTGCACGTGTTATTCATAAGAAACAAGGATTAAGCTAGGTTTGAACAATATTTTGACACCAAAAGACTCCCAAACCTACAATATGGTTCTAACTACCTTCATTGATCATTTAAAAACCTTCTAAATCACATTATAACCCAGAACAAGATTTAAAATAACACGACTCAATCTTTTATGACTATATTTTGCCCTTGCAAATAGGGTACATAGAGTTTGGTTTCCTCTTTCAAAATCAATGGATTCTTTAACTTGTCATAGGTTTATGTCTATATAAAATTTTCCTTAAAATTTTATTACCATCTTATTTTCATAAAATAAAACTCAATATCTACCATGATAAGGTACATCATTCGAGTTTGTGGACTATAGGTTCTCAACGAGTAAAGATTATGATCAAGGTGAATTTCACTTACCTTGTCCATTATACATACCAAAATATTTCTCTAAACCATTCATAAGTATTCCATTCACCATATTCTATGGAAATTAATAACAAAATGATCAAATACTCCAGTTTTTATTTGAACATGGACTATATATGCCATGCATGCCCTATCTACAACTTAACAGTTTACACACAAGTAAATACTTCTAATTTACTCTAAATTTATGTATTAAAATAGAGACTAAAATAATATCACAAAAAATATCAATCATATTATCAACCAAAAACCATTGGAGGATTCAAATACACCTCAAAATTACATTTCTTAGACATGCAATATCAAAAGGATAGAATTTTCATCAACACAGTACTCTATTCATCAACTTTGACTATGTAAATGTCCATTCTTCATCAACCTCAAATTGAATTAGATGTCCTCCTCTCAAAACATACTTTCACATACTAATAAAACTCCTATTCAAAATAAATGCTCTCAAAATAAGATTCATAACTTAATCTTGATCAAGATTTACAAACAACCTCCTAAACCTACATGGGGTGGTGGACTACCACCTCACACAAACTTGATAAATAAATTCCAATTCATTATAAGACATTTATGAGACCATAAAAGGTCATTTGAAACATCGAGTTATGATTTAAACTTCTTTCCACTCACATAGACCCACTAAGAAATTATAAAAATTTGAAATTCTCTTTTGGAATGAAAATAAATTTAAACTCAAATTCAAATTTACTCCTTCTTAAGACATATTAGAGACCTTGTATGATCATTAAAACATTCCCCTACATCATAATATTGAGGGGATAAAAATATTTCCACCCATGTTCTTCTTCTTCCTTTAAAAGATCATAGAAGTGTGTGTGATCTTGATTTCCACACTTGTACTTTGTCTTGCCCCTTGCCATATTTTTCCATGCTACACCTGTAAAATATAACTCATTAAAGAAAACATACTCTTTCTTATTCCCTTGAGTCATTATCAATATTAATTCTTTGATTTCTTGTTTCTCTTTCTTCCAATCACCTTCATGGGATTTGTAAACTTCACTCTCCTTTACATCAGCTATCAATGTATCTTGCTTCTCTCTTTACATCAGTTTTCCTTCATCTTCCACCTTTACCTAAACTTTAACAACTTCAACTTCATCTTGGGGAGTACCTTCATATTATTTACTCATAATTAAAATCATTAATGCCTTTATGTTGGACAATACTTCTATATTTCACATTTCTATGCTTTCCTTGGTAACCTCAACCATTTCCCTATACATTTGATGAGGATCAAATCCATACTCTTGCTTTAAATACTCATACAAGATTGCATATACCTCATACCTATCCTTATGTTATTTTATTATTTCTCCTTTGGTTTAAATTTCATCCTCTTGAATGAGGATCTCCTCCTTCTTCATGTTATCTTGCCTCCAACATGGCTAACTTGTTTATTCTTATTCTATCAACATGACTGTACATGGAATCTCTTCTTTATATTGACATCTTTTGATCACCACTTGGTCATATGCCTCTTACTCTTATTCCTTGAGCCTATGATTGAACTCAGCTATATCTTCCTTCTCTTAATATCTCATACTTGCATTCAAACATAACAAAGCAACATTAGATTATAAATCATGAGGATTAATTACCTCCTTATTTTTCCTCTTTAGTCTTCTTCTCTTTTCCATTATTTTATTGATTGGCCACTTGAGTGGATTATTTGTCATGTCCCATATAATATGTGGGTTTATAAATCCTTTATCTACTCAATCTTTATTAGCATCTCCTCCATTTGCTTCCTCATCTCTTTCATCTCTCTATCCATCTCAATATTCTTTTTGGTGTCTTCATGTACCATCTTCTCTTTGTGGCTTTCATGCTTAACCATGTATTTCACTTTCCTTGTCACCTATTCTCTCATCTTCTCCTTCATTAACTTAATTAGGAACATTATTATCCTTATTTTGTTCTCACTTTTACCATTCCATTTTGGTGTATACTTGGAACCTTTAATTTCAGACCACACTTGGGCCTTTCAACTTCTTGTACTTTAATCTAAGATTGTGTTCTCTTTCTCAAGCTCTCTTTATGATCTTGTCTCTCTCTCTCTTTTGAGATTATCAATATCTCTTATAATTTAAGGATAACATCATAAAACATATAATTTTATATTAATCATATATTCAAATCAAATGAATCAACCATAAAATGTATCATACCTTCACAAAATATCATTTTACTATGTCTTATAATAAGACTTCTTGTAACCTACCTTCTTGCTGACTTGAAAATTCATTCAACTTAAAAAATGAAACATATAATCATCAATGTTTATTCCTATATTTATCTTCCCTAGAGCATCTAGATGTCAATGATATCAAATGATGCAGAGCTAACATAATTCTCTAACAAACTCTGCCTTTTCCTTCCATTCACAAATTCTCTTTCCTTCATTCATTCATTCAAAACTCATTTCCATTAGTCATTTGTGGAAACATGCAACAATGGATAAAACTTTAATACATAATAACTCATAACATCATGCTATAATATATTTCAAACCATCAATAATTTTTTCACTAACATTCAATGAACATAAACACTCTCTATCTATATGCACACTTCAACATTCATATCACTCTCTCAAGTCATCAATACCAAATTGGCCTTTTCATGGGAAATGAAACATAATTATGGTATAAATAATATCAAGACACTTTTACCTTGTTATTTCATCCGTTTGTAACCCTACTCAGACCACTAACTCCATTATCTTCTCACTTACTCCTCATAATCACCTTTCTAACTTTTGTCTCCTACTAGCCCAATTTATGGGTAAAGCTCCTTATTTTTAGCATTTGATAGATATTCACCGAAAAATTATAATTTTTTCAAGGACTCTTTTGGGTCATAAAACTCCTACCTTAACCCTTTGACACAATTATTAAGATAAATTCCACTTCCTTCTTTAAGCCTCTCACAAATTATCCCTCTATATGAGAAAATCTCCTTATCCTAAACTATGTATGGACTTTATCTATAATATATTGAAATTTAACTACACAATTTTGATATTTTAACTATATAAATCATTATTGGACCTCATTATTTAAACAAAATTCACTTTTCCTAATAACACCCTTACTCTTTTACCCCTCCAGGTCTAACACTAGAACACATCCTCATTTCTATATTTTTACATGCCTAAAAACTTTGAAACCACTTAATTTGGTGAGATAACATTAATTAGGGTAATAATATAATTTTTTTTGTGTTTTCAATGCTTAAATATCCTTATATGGGCAAAACCCTAAAATCTAGGGGTTCTAGTCTTTATCAAGGCCAAAAGTGCATTTAATGGCATATCTTGAACCAAGAACCATTTCAAAACAAATCTATGGTAAATAAAAATATTTATATGCCATGTTCAACTTTTCATTTCTATAATAAAGTCTCTAAAACCCTCATATCATTCACAATAATGAAAACTCAGTCTTTGCACATGTGTGCCATTCACAGGAAATAAGGGTTAAGCTGGGTTTCAATAATATTTTGATACCAACAGACTCCAAAACCTAAATTATATTTTTAATACCTTAAATAATCATTTAAATCCATTATCAATAACATTATAACCCAAAAAAATATTCAAAAGAACATGACTCAGTCTTTTTTTACTATATTTTGCCATTACAAATAACATACATAGAGTTTAATTTCCTCTTTCAACATCAATGGATTATTTAACTTGTCATAGGTTGATGTCTATCTATAATGGACATTAGAAGTTTATTACAATCTTATTTTCATAAAAATAAATTCAATATCTACCATGACAAGGTACAAGATTCAAGTTTGTGGATTGTAGGTTCTCAAAAAGTAAAGATTATGATCAAGGTGAATTTCACTTACCTTGTCCTTTATACATTACAAAAATATTTATTTAAACCATTCATACATATTAAATTCACCATATTCTATGGAAATTAATAAAAAAAGGATCTAATACTCCAATTTCTATTTGAACATGGACTATATATGTCATGCATGCCCTATTTACAACCTAGTAGTTTCCACACAAGTAACTACTAATTTACTCTAAATTTCTATATCATAATAGAGACTAAAATAATATCACAAATAATATCAATCATATTATCAACCACTTACCACTATAGTATTCAAATACACGTCAAAATGTCATTTCTTAGACATGCAATATCAAAAACATAAAATTTTCATCAACACAGTCCTCTATTCATCAACTTTCATTGTGTACATGTCCATTCTTCATCAACATAAATTATAGTGAGAGGTCTTCCTCTCAAAACATACTTTCATTTACTAACAAAACTCCTATTTAAAGCAAAGACTCTCAAAACAAGATTCATAACTAAATCTTGATCAAGATTTACAAACAACCTCCTAAACCTACATGGGGTGTTGGATTGCCACCTCACACAAACTTGAAAAATACATTTTAATTCATTATAAGACATTTATGAAACCATAAAAGGTCATTTAAAACATTTAATTATCATTTACAGCTATTTCCACTCACTTATACCCACTAAGACATTATAAAAATTTAAAATTCTCTTTTGGAGGGAAAATAAGTGTAAACTCAAATTCAAATTTGCTCCTTAAGACATATTTTAGACCTTGTATGATCATTCCAAGATGGCCCTTCATCATACTCCCAAGGTGATAAAAATAGTTCCACACATGTTCTTCTTCTTCCTTCAAATACTCATAAATGTGAGTGTGATCTTGACTACTACACTTGTACTTTGTCTTGCCTCTTTCCATCTTTCTCCATGATACACCTATAAAGTACAACAACTCATCAAATAAAACATATTATTTATTATTCCCTTAAGGCATTCTCAGTCTTCCCTTTTTTCATTTTTGTATTTTTTACTTCCAATTTCCTTTATTTTCTTTGTATACTTCACTCTCCTTTTTGTATCATCTATCAAAGCATCTTGCTTCTCTCCTTGGATGAATTTTCCTTCATCTTCTGCCTATACCTCAAATTCAATAGCTCTAACTTCATCTTTGGGAGCACCTTCATATGCTTAACTCCTCATTATATTCATTAATGACTTTATCTTGGATAATACTATTGTATTCCACATGTCTATTCTTTCCTTCGTAACCTCCTTAACCATTTCCCTATACATTTGATGAGGATCAAATCCATACTCTTTATTTAAAGACTCATACAATCTTGAATATACATCATACCTCTCCTTATGATATTGTCCTATTTCTCTTTTGGTTTTACTTACATCCTCTTGAATGAGGATCTCCTCCTTCTTCATGATATCTTGCCTTCAACATGGCTGATCTATTTGTTATTGTTTCATCAAAATGACTCTACATGGAATCTATTCTTCATCTTGACGTTTTTTGGTCACCACTTGGTTATATGCATCTTCCTCTTGTTCCTTGAGCCTATGAATGTGCTCAACTATCTCTTCTTATTCTCCATCTCTCATACCTATATTCAAACATATCAAATCAACATTAGATTATAAATCATAAGGCTTGATTACCTCCTTGTTCTTCCTCTTTTGTCCTCTTCTCCTTTCCACTATTTTCTTGATTGGCCACTTGAGTGGATTCCTTTTCAAGGCCCATCTAAGATATAAGTTTATAAATTATTTTATCTACTCAATATTTATTAGCATCTCCTCCATTTTATTCCTCATCTCTTTCATCTCTCGATCCATCTTAATCTTATGTTTGGTGTCTTCATGTACTATCTTCTCTTTGTGGATTTCATGCTTAACCCTATCATTCACTTTCCTCATTAGCTATTCTCTCATGCTCTCCTTGAGTACCTCATTTAGGCACAGTCTTCTCCTTTTTTTGGTTTCACTTGGACCATTCCTTTTTGTTTCACACTTGGAACCCTAAATTTTAGATGACACTTGAGCCTTTCAACTTCTTGTCCTTCAATCTAGGACTGCCTTCTCTTTCTCAAGATCTCTTTATGAGCTTGTCTCTCTCTCTATCTCTATCTATTTAGCTTGTCAATTTCTTTTCAAATTTAGGGATAACACCAAAACACTTACTATTTTATATCAATCATACATTCAAATCAAATGAATCAAATCTAAAATGTATCATAACTTCTCAAACTATCTTCTTGATATGTCTTCCAATAAGACTCCTTACAATCTGCCTTCTTGCTAACCTATAACTTCATGGAACTTGCAACATGAACCATAAAATAATCAATGTCTATTATTTTATTTACCTTCCCTAGAGCATCTAGATGGATCTGATACCAAATTATGTAGAGCTAATGTAATTCTCCAATAAACTCTACCTTTTCCTTCCATTCACAAATTCTCTTTCATTCATTCATTCATTCAAAACTCATTCCCCTTAGTCATTTGGGGTAAACATGAAAAAATGGATAAAATTTTCATACATAATAATTCATAATATAATGATATAATAGTTTTCAAACAATCAATACACCTTTCACTAATATTTAATGAAATGACACACTCTTTATGCATATGCTCTCTTCAACTTTCATATCATTCTCTCAAATCATAAATACCAAATTAGATTTTGTATTGGAAATAAAACACCATGATGTTCAATATCATATCAAGACACTTCTACATTATTATGTCATCCCTTTGTAACCCTACTCAGACCACTAACTCCACTGTCTACTCACTTAATCCCCATAATCACTTTTCTAGATTTTATCTCCTACTAGCCCTATTTATGGGTAAAGATCCTTATTAAGAGCATCTAAAAAATATTCACCAAAAATGATCACATATTTAAGGACCCTTTAGGGTCATACAAATCCTACCTTAACCATTTGACATAACTCTCAAGATAAATTCTACTTCCTTCTTTAAGCCTCTCACAAATTAGCCCTCCATATGAGCAAATCTCCTTATCCTAAACTGTGTATGGATTTTATCTATAATTTATTGACATTTACATATACCCATTTGGATCCTTTAACTAAATCAATTATTTTTCAAATCAATTAATGGATTCTTTAACTTATCATAGGTTGATTTTTATCTACAATGACCATTCCAAGTTTATTCCCATATTATTTTCATCAAATAAAACTCAATATCTACCATGATAAGGTACAAGATTCAAGTTTGTGGAATGTAGATTCTCAAAGAGTAAATATTATGATCAAGGTGAATTTTAATTACCTTATCCATTATACATTACCACAAGATTGCTCTAAATCATTCATACATATTCCATTCACCATCTTCCAGGGAACTTAATGACAAAAGGATCAAATACTCTAATTTTTTGTTTGAACATGGATTGTACATGCCATGAATTCCATGTCTACATAGCCTCATTTATTTACTTGTATGTACTTGATAAGGTATATGATTCACGTTTGTGGACTGTAGGTTCTCAAAGAGTAAAGATTATGATCAAGGTCAATTTAACTTACCTTATCTTTTATACATCACCAAAAAATTTATTTGAACCATTCATACATATTCCATTCACCATATTATAGGGAACTTAATAAAAAAATATCAAATAATCCATTTTCTATTTGAACATAGACTATAAATGCCATGCATGCCCTATCTACAACCTAACAGTTTCCACACAAGTAACTACTTCTAGTTTACTCTAAATTTATGTATGAGAATAGATACCTCAATAATATGACAAACAATATCAATCATATTATCAAACACTTACCACTAGATGATTCAAATACACCTCAAAATCTCATTTCATAGACATGCAATATCAAAAGCAGAGAATTTTCATCAATAGAGTCCTTTATTGATCAAATTTCACTATGTACATGTCCATTCTTCATCAACCTTGAATATAATGAGATGTCCTCCTCTCAAAACTTCTTTCACATACTAAAAAAAATCCTATCTAAAACAAATATTCTCAAAACAAGACTCATAACTGAATCTTGATCAAGATTTATAAACAACATCCTAAACCTATGAGGGTTGGTGGACTACCACCTCACACAAACTTTAAAAATACATTCCAATCCAATATATGACCTTTATGAGATCATAAAATGTCATTTACAACATTGAGTTATCATTTACACCTCTTTCCACCCACTTATACCCACTAAGGCATAAATATTTGAAATTTTATTTTGGAAGGAAAACAAGTTTAAACTCAAATTCAAATTTTCTCCTTCTTAAGACATATTCTAGACCTTGTATGGTCAATCCAAGATGCCCCTACATCATTCAACACTTAAACCACATTTCAATCATGCATTGGTTCTAAGTTCCCACTTTCAAATTGTTAGCTTTAGTACTTATGCCATGTGGTGTCCTCTCAAGCTCCTTGACCTTTTAACTCATCTCGCACCAATGAATCAAGATGTACAATCAAATGTTGACCATTATATCTACTAAGACCTATTGTTTGAAATCTAAAGGCTAATTCATGAGATCAAATTTATCATCTATGTTTTTATCAAATGATGTTTGTGCAACCATCATTGACATTCATGCAACCATCAAATTTAAGATCAAAAGGGTTTTTTTTATTTGAGCTTTATTGTGACGTTTGTGTAGATGTCTTATTCTATTGGTTCAAATTGGAAGCTTCATAACTTGAGCTAGAAATATTTCATAGACTTGAAACATTCAGATGATGATCTTGGCATGAAAAATTCTATGGAAATTCAATATTTTGGTTCACACATATTTCTAAGTGAAGATTAAAAAATGCACAAATGAGTTGGTTCATTCATTTTTGGACGACGTCCTAGATGACTTGGCTCCTTATATTCGGAAAGCTAAACTTTGAAGGCTTAAATATTGAGATACAAGGATCATCGAGATATGAAACCTGTGGAGCAAGATCTTGGCACTAAAGACATTGATTACACATGGTCTAAAGGTCATGCAATTATTTTTTAGCATATTTATAAAATGCTCAAGTAAATTGGTTTAGTCAAATTTCCATGACATGTTGATGATGGTCTAGTCCCTTTACTTTCCCATGTCATTTTGATTCAATTTTCAAGGTTTGAAAGAGTTTTTGAGATTATGCAAATCTATTCCATCTCTTTATGAGCTTACAAACACTATGGGATCTTGATTGGATCAATTTTAATGAATTAGATAAACAAAATCACCAAAAACATTCAATTTCCTTGGAGATTTACATTAGCATATTGTATTGGGGAATTTGAAAATAATGATGGTTGTGGGCCTTTTATATCAAAAAAATTCATGAAAGAAATGACTTTGGGATTTTGACAAGGATAATTTTCTTCAAAAATATAATCTTGGACAATTTTTTTGAAAGAAATATGTCCTCAGGGAAATTCTCTCAGACAATTTTATTGAAAGATTTGTGTACTTAGGATTTTTCCACAGATAAAATGTTTGAAAGAATTAAAAATTTAAGATAATTTTCATGGAACATCTTAACTTAAAATAAAACCATGCCTTAGCCCAATTTTGGAAATAATTTTACCAAAGAATTCATTCCCTTGTACCTTTTGTTAGAAATTTTATGTGGAACAAATTATCCAAAAGAAAAAGATTGCCTTCAGACTTTTACTATGGATAATGTGTACAAAAATTTATCCAAAATTTAAAATATTTCATAACTGTAAACTTAGGATTTTCTAGACCTGTTCGTGTAACCGCTTTGCACCATGAAAATCTGCCACTTGCATATGTGATTCTAAAAGGACCCCTAACACACCAAATGAAATAAGGACCAAGCTGGACTATGATAAAAATTAAAATGGCATATGAAATGACATGAAAATGAGCTACAACATACCCTTTGTCATTATAAAAATCTGTTATAGAAGATTCTATCTATAGGGGTTAACCCATTTTAGCTTGACGTAAAAATGGTCAACATCTTTGTCAATTTCCTAAGGGTGGCATGTTTGATATGTCATGACCAATTACTTAATCCTATCCATTAGGTTATGGAGTCATAATTATATAGGCTTGACATAAAAAATGTATCTATAATAGACCAAACAATAGGAATAAGACACAAAATAAAAACACACAAGTGCTTTAAAAACACTTATTAGAACATAACACAATAAGAAAAGAAACACACACTTAATCTAATATTTACAAGACTGGCTTCCAATTATTAATATCAAGGTTTTAAATGTATCCCATTCATAAAATAGGTAGTTATTATCCATTCATCCTTACTAATTGAAAAGAGTTGCTTTACTTACACTTAATGATGACATATAGTCTACTCCATGGGGTATCAGATTTGGTATGCCTCCTTAGTTTTGCTTTATCTTCATCCCATTTCAAGACTATGTCACCTTCTTTAAATGATCTTGGATTTTCCTTCTTGTCAAAATACCTCTTCATTAGTACTTGTTGATGCTCCATAGCTTGATTAGTTTTATCTATAGCCTTTTTAACTCTATTAACTCTATCAATATCATTTCTATTGGAGTGTTCTCAATCAACTCTACTTGGTATGCTAACTCTAAGAAAGGAATCTCTTGAGAGATAGAAAACCTAGATTCCCTTCCATAGATAAACACAAAAGGAAAATTACATGTTGACCTCTTGGGAGTTATCCTATCATCCCATTAGGCTATCTTCAATTTGATGTGTTAAGCTCTTTGGCTATGCTCCAAGGTTCCCTTTATAATTCTAATCAGAATTTTGTTAGTGGATTCAACCAACCCATTACATTGAGGGTGATAGCTAGATGAAGTGATCAAGAATATGCCATTATTATTTGCCTAATTAGCTAACTTAACACCCATAATAGTAAGAGCATTATATAAAATAATAGTAAGAATGTCAAACCTTGTTATGATGCTCTCATAGAACTCCAAGATAGCATTACCATTGGCTTAATTAAATTCTACTACCTAAACCCATATTTTAAAATAGTCAATTATTATGAGTATCCATTTATGACTAGAACTTGATGGGGGATTTATCATGATAATGAGATCAAGACCCCATTGCATGAAAGGTTGATTAACTTAGATAGGATTCAAATTGAGGGTTCAAGATTCTATTTTCCTACAAATAAAGCATATTATCCACACCTTCTCACCCAATCATGTCAATATTTGAAAAGTCTAGGCCATTAATAACCAGCCCTCATGATCTTCGTAGCTATGGTTCTTAGAGAGAAATGACCTCCTACTATCCCATCATGGAACTTCTTAAGCAACACTACAAACTGGTCATTATCAATTCATCTCAATAACAAACCATTGATGTTCCTACTAAATAACACACCATCAACAAGATAAAAGGGAATACATTAAAATCTAAAATATATCCTTTGTGATTTATTCATATACTCACCATTTTGGAGAAATTTGATCACATCCTATGTCCAACTTTGTGGAGGCAATGAACCAACTCGTTATGAAAAATCATGATTAATTAGAGCCCATTCCTTTTTCTCATGAATATATGAAGCTATATTTTCACAAAGGTCTTTACCCCTTACCAATTTTGTCACTTTGATATTAACATTATACTCCATTACCTTAGTGATCCACCCTACCATCTTTTCACTAAGATATTTTCTCAAAAGAAACTCTTTGGTGATAGGATGAGAGAACATAACATAAATATTATTATTTGAAACCATATGTCTTAAATTATTTAGTACCCTTACAATATTAATGACTTGTTTCTTCACAAAAGTGTACTTGACTTCATAATTTTCTAAACCTTGACTAAAGAATGCAATTGGCTATTCCACACCCTCATTATTTTGCATCAGCATGGTTGAGATAGTATAAAAGTTATAAAATGAATAAAAAATGAAGTATTTAGTAAAATAAAGTTTCAAAAGAGTAGGATCTTATAAAATTTCTTTTTTTATGGCTTCAAAACTACTCTTACCCTCTTTGGTCCAAGAAAATACTTGGTTCTTCCTAAGCATAGTTGTGATAGGTTTCACCAAAGATGCAAAACTAGGTCTAAACCTCCTTAAAATATTTATCATGCCTAAGAAACTTTGAATATGTTTCTTATGTAAGGGAAATGACAAGCCTAGGATAACCTCTATTATTTTAGGATCAATAGTCAAACCATCCTTGGAAATAATATGTCCTAAGATCTTACCTTCATGAACAACAAAGATGAACTTATTTGGAATAAGAGATAATCCATACTACTTTGATATTTCAAACACTTGCCGTAAGTGTTATATGTGTTCATTATCATCTTTATAGAACACTGATATATCATCTAGATAAACCAATAACATCTCGTTGATCAAACCTTTGAAGTCCATGTCCATTTCTCTTTGGAATGTGGCACCATCATTAGATAGACCAAATGGAATCTTCTTATAACAAAAATTCCCCCATTTAGTAGTGAAGGCTATATTAAAATTATCATCCTCATTGACTAAAATCTAATTATATCCTGATATCTATCTAGAACAAAAAAATGTTGAGAACCTAAAACCATTTGCAGAATCTACTCCATTGAGGGTAGAGGATAGTGATCTTTGAGTGACACTCTATTAAGATCTCTATAGTCCACACAAAGTCTTATCTCTCCATTATTATTTATAATAGGCACAATGTTATCTACCTATGTTGAATGATTAATGGGAAATATTATCTCAGATTCAAGGAGTTGGGTATGTTCTAACCTCATGAGTTTCTCAACCTTAAGGTTGATGGGTATTTGATTTTATCTAACTGGTTCAACTCTAGGTTCCAAATAAATGGTATGGTGTGCTAGGCTAGGATCAAATCATTTGAGGTCCTTATATTCCCAAACAAATATATAATTAAACTACCTACATGGCTTAATGAATGCTTGATTTTCTAATGTATAATATACCTTATATAGTTTGAGGAGTTTATCCTTGAAGATAAAGACTCTTTAATGATTATCCTCTTTTGTAGACATACTCAATTTATCCTTCTTATTTTGATAATTTTCATTAAACATACTTTATAAGGTCACCAAACCCTTAGGTATATTATTGGTTCTTAGTTGCACAGTCTGATCACCCAATTGTTCTTGGAGCCTCCTTTGATTTCTTAAAGAAATCTTAGCCTCATTTTGTAAGAAGAATGAAATGTGTTTGTCACTATCAAACACTTGCCAATACACTTCATTATTAGGTATATAATTTATAATAATAATATTAATATGAGACTATTTTCCCTCATCTTTTATGGTAGTTGGAGTATGAAATTGGGATCTTATGGTAGGTAGTTTATAAACATGTCTATTCTTCTCCCTTGGGATTGATTATATATTGAATGCATTGAAGTATTAAATAAAAAACCATACCCTATGCTTGTATGACTTAAGCAAAGGGTTATTTTTAGTAACCATATTCCTCCCCTGATGCACAAAAAAATCACTATCTCCATATACCTGCAAGTTCTTGATTCCTTTTCTCTTTGCCCACTGAAGACCATGAATTAAACCTTCATACTCAACCACATTAAAAGTGAAACTGAAATGAAATATTTATGAAGCATAATACTATTATTTATATGTGAATACAAATATAACACCATCCTCTACACCAACGTTATTTATTAAACCATAAAAAAACATCTTCCATAGCTCATCATCTTCACCCTCTTCCTTAGCAAGTAGAGGTGTTAGCACTCATTCTTCATGTATACAATATAATCCTAGATTAGTCTCCTTGATGAAATAATAAGGATCATACTCATAAGTATTAGTACCATATTCATCAAGAAAAAAATATTTAATGACTTCAAGCTTGGGGGAAGTGCTATCATCTATAATAAAATCCTTTTCTTTATGAACAACATAATAAAAATGAGAACTTATCTCAATGTAAAGCTATATATGAAACCTCTCAATGTAAAGTTATATATGAAACCTTGAAAGGGATTGTGTCTTGATTATCATCTTGGCCCTATAAATTTTTTTAAATTCCAGGAAAGGTCAATTAGTTGAGAGCTAGCCACCTATATTGGCTGTGAAGTCCATTGATAGGTAGATTGAAAAGTGGGCTAGGAGATCAACCACAACTATGTCTTATAAGATAGGAAAATTAGGACAATCATGCAATAAAACCTTCAAGTCTTTTATTAATCCTAATATCTTTACATATGTACCATATAATTGAATGACCCCTTTTCTATGTGGCTCATATTTTAGGCCCATCTTATCAGCTACAACTTTGGGCATGATAGATGTAGAAGCTCCACTATCAACTATACAATTGTGTACCAACTTGTCACCTATAATGAGGGTAAGGTAAAATGGTGGAAGTTTCTTAGCCTAAGTGGATGGATCAATAATGGTACTAGGATTGTTTGAAAGAGAAACATGGCCATGACTTTGATTTGAGGATGAGACACTAACAAGGATAACAAATAAATGCTTTTGTAGTTCATTTTGAACCAACATATGAGGAACATCCCAAAGATAAATGGATGTTTTGGTGTTCTTCAAATAATATAATTTTTTTTAAAGAATATATACCTAGTTTATATTGGGATTTTTAGGCATAAAATTACTTGTAACTTGAGGAATAGGATCATACCTTACCATATGTTGGCTTGATAGAGATGTAGAAGTTTTTGGAACTATACCACTTATAGCTATGTCTTATTGTCGTATAGGAGGATTGGATGAGCCTATTGACATGATAATTCCACCTCCTATAGCCTTCCTCTTTGCCCTTGTATTTTATGTGATAGAAGCTCCTTGATTTAGCATAAAAGTGTCTTCAACTATTTTTTTTTTAAGAACCCTCCTCGAGGATACCAATCCTCATTAAATTGGATCATCACCTCATCCTAATTTGATAGGAGGGGAAAAACTACTCCTTAATCCACCAGAGTTTTCTCTCCATTCTCATTGGCATCCCTAAATTATTCTTATTACCAATCTTCTCCTTGCACTAAATTTCTATGAACTGGTACCATCTCTCTTGCATTAGTGGTAGAGTTAAGATTGTATACATTGGTAGGCATGTTGGAATTATGCTGCCATTGGCCTCTTCCTCTTTCATATTGTTAATAATAGGGTTCAAGATTATGATTGGCACCTTGTTGCATATTATCTTGCCTATACTAAGACTTTAATTATAGTAACTTTTCTTTCCAATAAGCATCATCTTCTACCTACCTAGGAGTAGCCTTAGTTTTGGTGTTGGAATTAGGAACTTGGGCTACATCTGGAGTATTAGTAGAAAATTGAGATAATGGAGGTAGAGACACCATAAGAGGAAATCTTCTAGATTTGATGAGACTATTATTATATTTGATATAAAGATCATATGCTTTAATAAGAGTGGAATCTCTCATAGATTGAAGCATGAAAATAATTTCTATCCCAATGGCTTATGGAAGAAAAAGCTAGGAGGTGGTCTAATGGGAGGAGTAACTCTTTGGCAAGTCTTATAAAACCTTTCATTGAAGTCATGCATTATTTCTTTGGACCCTATTTTTATCATGCTGAACTGATGTATGAGAGAGGTATGTTCACTTTCGTTTCCAAATCTAGAAGTCAGAAACACTCCAAACTCATCCCAAGTTGTGATGCATCCACCTTCTAGAGTCCTATAATCAATATTCTTGCCTTTAAGGGACATGGAAAGGAATCTAATGGAAATGTTATCTTAAACAATATTGTGTAAACTAAAAAATTTATAAACATCTCTAATGTGCTCACTAGGTGTGACATGACTCTCAACATTGAATGTGGGTGCACCCTTTGTGTCATTAGACATGAAGTTGAATTGGATTATCAGTATTGAAGGTAAGGAAATCATGAGGTCTAACCATGTATTATTATTCAATATATTCAATTTATTTAGCCTCTTCAACCTCTTTTCCCTATAAAAATCTACTCATTCTTAAAAGGGGTAGATTAGGTTATGGATATTGAATTGCAAGAGGAGTTTTAGGCTAAATGGGTGGGTTAATAGGATTAGATGTTATAGAAAAGGATGACCTAGTGAGAACCATGAATTATGAGGGCACATTTATAATAGAATGAATGGCCTTAAACTATATTTACCATGGAGTCACTAAATGCTATGTAATACACCAATTTACAACTTATGTTGTCAAGACCAACACTCACCTTAACAAGTTGTCTTAAAGATAATGTGTTCCATCAGGAGTGGTGAAAATGTTGTCACTAAATATTTCACCCTAGAAGAGGGTGTTCAAACCTATTCTAGATTTGGGTAACATGGGAACATTTCCAAGTATGTGGGTGTACTTATATTAGA
This sequence comes from Torreya grandis, assembly GCA_037957365.1. Classification (NCBI taxonomy): domain Eukaryota; kingdom Viridiplantae; phylum Streptophyta; class Pinopsida; order Cupressales; family Taxaceae; genus Torreya; species Torreya grandis. Next base: position 26,593 of record JARHVA010004961.1, on the reverse strand, counting down.
AATTAGCCTCTAGATTTAAATGTTAGCTCTAAAATGTATCTTGAAATGATCTTATCTATACCAAATAATTAATTATGGGGAAAATAATTAGGTAATTCATGAATCAAACCTTATTTAAAAGAGGTGATGTACTAAATATTTAAATATCCACTATCAAGATTGAACTCATTAACACACTAATAGACTATGAATAGAACTAATACAGTGTCTATGATGGTTTTCAAGAAATAGTGTTTCACCTAGAGGTTGATTTAATAGACTTAGGCAGAGGGAGATGAGAACAAGGCTTGATTGAAATAACTTATAGTCAACTATCCACTTTACACCTGAGACATCAAACTTAAGACACTCTAGATGATCTACAATAAAGTTTGTTAGAACTTAGGTTGAACCTAAACGTACAAAGGGAAGATGATATCCACTTTTTAATATCAAACAAATACAAACACTAAGAATAGATTAGTAAACAATTACAAAAATAATCTATTTAATACTCCAAGAGGTGTAGAATATAAATTCTAGTTAGAGTCTAGTCATACCATATTGAGGGATGACAATCAATAGCTCAAAGGCTATACTTATAAAATAAAAGGCCTTCAAGAAGAAACTTTGGTGCTCAAAGAGGAATCAAAGAGCTCAAATCCATTTGAACTATGGTTATAACTGCTTCTACAAATTCTATTCATTTAGACCTTTTGATTGATCTAGGTCAATTCAATTGGTTATACAATTATATTATTACTTCCTCGATGTTTCTCAATGGTTAAAACTTTGGTATCGAGTTGTTTGAAGCTAGGTCTAGGAATCAATGCAGTTGGGACAATCAGATCAATCTATTAGAGCTATTCCTGGTGCTAACTTTTCTTCACTAGTTCATCATGGCATGAAAAAGTGGAGAGAAGGGTCCCTTTCATGTAGTTTGGTCTTAGGGATGAAACCATTGGGGTCTACATGTATGCCTTTGTGTCATCCTTACAAAAGCTAGCTCTTGTTACAGCTAGATCATGATTGAACCTATCCCCATGTTCATAGGTTCACTATAAGTTATAAACCAATCTTAGACTATTAGTTTTCCTATAGTCTTTATATTGATGTAGACCTATAGACCACATAGTCCATTTTATTTATCCAAATAGGTCCAAATAGACCCATTATATCTCTACAAGATTTGATAGTTTACCATATCCACATGTCCCTTTTAGAATGGCAAACATAATCACATAATGAACCCTACATGCCACACATCTACAAACCAAAGGTCTATATTTAGCCTTAATGACATCCCTTTATGTTATGTATACTTGAAGACATCACTATGTCCACTTCATGGTGTTTAATCAAGCTTAAATGGTGGCATATACCCTTTTAAGATCTTATTCTGGTTTTAACTTGGTCATGTGTTTAATCTCTAATAAGTCCCTTAGCTTCTCAACTTTTGATTTCATTGGTCATCGATATTTGACCCAAATCATTAATTGATTGACCCATCCATGCACCATTGATATAAATCAATATTAATGATCATGAGTCATTTATATTTCCCTTGACTTGTGAACTCTATTGAATCTTGTGCCACATGCCAAACATGCATTGATTTCAAGATCCCATTGTTAGACTGTCAGCTTTAGTGCTTATGCCACATGTCAATCGTGCATTGGTTTTAGGATCCCACTACAAGACTATTATTTTTAATGCTTGTGTGACATGGTGGAATCTCAATCTCATTGACCTTTTAACTCATATAACATCATGTAAATAAGATGTATGATGTAATGTAGACTATTAGATCTATTGGGACCCACTATTTGAAATCCAACAGCTACTTCACAAGATCAAATTTGACATCCATGCTACCATAAAATTACATTCACATGACCATCATTTACATTCATTGAACCACAAAATTTAATCTCAAAAGGGTTTGTTTTTCTTGAGCTTTATTTTGACATTTGTACAGACATCTTATTATGTTGGTTTAACTTTGAAGCTTCATAACTTGAGCTAGAAAGCTCGCACGAACTTGAAACTTTTAGAGGATGATTTTGGGATGAAAAACTCCATGAAATTGTAATATTTTTTTTTTTGGATTTATGAGGGAAGACAAAAAAATTCACAAATGAGTTGGATCATTCATTTTTGGATGATGTCATAGACATCATTGCTCCTTAGACTTGGCAAGCTAAACTTTGAAGTCTTAGATCTTGATATAGAACTCTCATCAAGATATGAAACTTACAGATAATGATGCATACAAGAATTTTGTTTTAGACAAAATGTCTAAAAATGACTTTGTTATTTTTAAAAGTATCTTTTTCTTTGGACATTTTGTCCAAAATAATGGGTCTTTAGAAAGATTATTTTGGATAATTTGTTCGAAATAAATATGTCTTTGGGGAAATTCTCTCAGACAATTTTCTTGAAAGATTTATGTACTTAGTATTTTTATATGGAAAAAAAGTATGAAAGAATTTATTCTTTGAGAAAATTTTCATAAAACATTTTCCCTGAATTAAATCCATGGCTTATCCAAATTTTGGAAATAATTTTCCTAAAATAATCCATGCCCTTGTACCTTTTGTCATAACTTTTGTGTGGAACAATTTCTTTGAAATAAAAAGTATGCCTTTAGACTTTTGTTGTGGACAATGTGTAGGATAATTTCTCTAAAATAAATATTTCCTAGTTGTAAACTTAAGCTTTTTTGAACCTGTTCTTACAATTACTCAACACCATGAAAATCTGCCACTTGCATATATGATTCTAAAAGGACCCCTAACACACCAAATAACACAAATACCAAGCTAGACTATGACCAAAACTAGAATGGCATATGAAATGACACAAAATGAGATATAACATACCCTATGTCATTATAAAAATCCCCTATACAAGATTCTTACTATAAGGGGTTGACCCATTTTGGGTCGAGGTAAAAATAGTTAATAATAAAATCATTCAATATAAATGTGTAATCTTTGTGAAAATGTCATTAACTCAACAACCCATATAGGCCCTCCTAGGCCCTTATATAGTCATATCGAGTCATCTTCCAAATCTTATGGTGATAAATGGATTAAAAATTTATAAACTATTTAAATTAGAGGTTTTAGGGTTTCATGATTTATAATGTTATGACACAATATTAAATAATCCATGTTTCTTATACATGATAATATCAATTCTCTAAATTTAACTTTATTCAATTTATTTAAAATTATATTTTTCAATATAAATAGATGAGTTTTATTCAACAATATTTATGAAATGATGTAATGCATATGACTATAGGATTATGATCAATTGGTTTTATGTAAGATTAATTTTTTAAGATACCATAATTATGTTATATTTGTATTATTCATTTATTTTTAGTGTTGCATTTTTGTAGATATATTTTGTTTTGTTTTTAGTTTTGGAATTATATATTTTTTATTTATAAAGTGAAAATTTATGCATCTTATGATCTAAATTAGTGGTAATGTGAGGCATTTGGAATCATTACATAGATCCACATTATTATAAAAATTTTCTTTCATATTTTAACCTCTTAAAACCTTGTGAATGTGTCAAAGTGAAAGATTATGAAATATGGCATCATCACACAAAGTCACATTATTTTAGACTTATGATTTCAATGTTACTATATACACTAAATTTTTCTCACCTTAATTATTCTAATTAATCCCATTTATCCTAATCTTAGTCAATTATCTAATATCCCCCTCATCATTTCTTTATTCACTAACCTTATTTTCACCCCACCAATTTATTAATTCCCCTAATCATCTCTTAATCCTATCCCAATATATCTTATCCATTATTTAGGAATTTAAAATTCCTATGGCCCACTTACCCAACTACTAAGCCTACTCCTAAGTTTTTCTACAAGCCTACAACCCCTAGATTCTATAAAATACTCTATCACCTATTTAATCCATCCATAATCATGATTAAACCTCTCAAACTGATTCTAAATGTTTTTACCTCTAGAACCTTCTCTCCTTTAGAATCCTCCAAGGAATTTTTAATTCCTTGGATAATCCTCCATATATATCCACAACCCAACTTTGAAATCTAGCCATTGATCCTCCCTCTCTTTTCTATATAAACAAAGACACTCATCAATTGAATCCATCTAGAAAATCCATATATGAAACTCATGAAATCTCCATGTCAATCAACCAATCTATAATAAAAATCATGAATCAATCCATCACCATGTCAAAATTTTGAGTCTAATATTTGAAATCCACAAGCTAAATTGTATCTTTGAGGGAGGCTAGTTGAAGTAAAGAATTGGTAAGATTTGTATATTTTATTTTGAATTACTTCCATAATCTCTCCTATTAGGTAGTTTGAAATTTTAGGTTTAAATTTATTATTTAGGTAGTTTAATCCACTTGCTCAAAATTTCTACCACATTTTGGCAACCATGGTGGGAGCGCACTTCCAATTTAACTCTATTACTTGTTAGAAGGATTTTCCCATCTTCCAAGGTTGATTGGACAAGGATAAAGTTCTAATTTTTTGTTAAAATTTCACACACATGTGAACTGTAGTATTGGCATACAAGTCATGACATTGTAGTGGTGGTTTTGCTTTGAAAGCCATGGTTTTTCACTGACCACCAAATCTTAACCACTAATAACCAAAAATTTTGCAAGTTAATCCTCTATTACAAAATTGTATATTCATGAATAGTGATATTCCATCAAAGTCAAGATTTTACTAGAAAATTAGAGATATTATATTAATCACTAACAATTTACCTTTTGATAGGTGTTTGCTTTTTTGTAATACCATATATTCATGAATCATGATATTGTCATTAAAATTGTGGTACTGCTTTGAGAGTAGCAATTTTTCCTTTTTATCTTAAAACTACACATCTTCTCATTTGTCTAACATTTTTTTCTATTTGTGTCTATGTTATAAGCAAGGAAGGCTCAAACTAGAACATCTAAAACACATAAAAACCTTAAAGCCCCCATCTCAACCACCTATTATGAAACCACAAGAGCATAATAGCAATAGTTATTATTCTCACTAGGCCTTTTTCATACTTTTATTATTTAGTAAAATATCCAATATCATCTTAATTTTAGTCATATTAGTTTTGTAAATAATTTCAAGGTTCTAAATATATTTTTTTAATCTTTTTTTTATAGTACCACTTATTATAAAATCATGATTTTGTAATAAAAATTAAGATATTAATTTAAATCTCATGATGTCATAGAAAACCATATAGTAACCATTAGAGCTTAGCCACTTTTTTCAAAACCATGACATTGTAGTCATGATATTGCACTTTTTGGTCATGATATTACATTCGTCTGACTATTTATCTATGCTTTTGTCCTCTGATGTTATAATTTACTCTATCCCTTAACCCCATAAGGGGCACTATCCCTTAAAACCAAAAGGGGTGATGCCCCTTCACCCTATTGGGAGATACCACCCCCAGTTCCCTATGTTGTGGCCTACTCACCTAAATAAGTTATAGAACCAAATCATGATTTTTTTAGTGCTTTTTATTAAGTCTTATTGTACTAACATTGTGTTTTTTACAAGGTTAAATATAGTGCATATTTTAACTTGATCACATCTTCTTTTTTAGGTCATATTTTGGTATAATGTCTTGTCTTGTAGCTTACCCCTAAATATTTACAACTAAAATTCCTAATCATTTTCTTACAGGATGCCTGCCAAAGACATTTTGGCATTTTAAAAATCATTTTTGAAAATTTTAATCATTTTCATAACTTTTGTTTAAATCATGTTTTATATTATTTTTTATTCTTAAATCTTGTATATATCTCAAATCTAATTAATTAGCTAATTAATCTCTTTTGGTCTTCTTGTCTATCACCTGAAAGATATGGTGGTGTATTCTCTCCTCCTTTCATCATTGTGATGATTCTTGGAGGATAAAAAACCAATAATAAACCCTATATTTTTTATTTTTTAAGGGTAATGTGATGTGGAATTGACACCCACACACTTTTCATAGTCTTAGTGGAATAGTGACTATGGATTTCACGACCATATGCTAATCCATACTCTATATTTTAGTGGAGTATAAATATTAGGGACACTATCATTAGGCTAAGTGGTTAACCCCATATAGGTAATTTGTGAAGGGGAAGAGTTTAGTTTTTAAACTAGGCATTAGACAACACCCTACATGAAATTGGTCCCCATTATACCTAGTATATATCAGGGACGCCCCTAGAGAGACCATTCAACCTAGATTAAGATCTTACAGCCATAACATGTGACTTACTCTCAGAGTTAGGATTATCTCCCAAGTGATTATCATGTGAAAATGAGGTTTAGAGGGTTTGGGATATTCTTTAATGGGTTAGAAACATATAACCTCACTCGTGAAGCTATTATATGGTGCATTCATTAGGTTACACACCCAAAATTAGTTTACTAGTCCTAGGTTTGTGGTTTTCTTAATTTAGTGAGTGTTGTGATCAACCAATGCTATTTATGAGCCAAGTCATCCTTTCATCTAAACCTATACACTCATATCTAGGTATTTTACACATATCATCATCCTTGCCTCATCATTCTATCATTTTGTACATCCTTATCATCATCTTTTTGTACATATTATCCTTTTACATCCTTTTACTTATCTCATCCTAAGCTCGTCCTAGTCTAGTAATATCTACCCATCATTAGTCATACCCCCATAATTTACATATCCTAATCAAGTCTTTTCATACCTCCATCACATCTTATCATAGTCTAACCCCATATTCTTCACTAAGCCTTAAAATTAACCATACCTAACATCATCTTTATCACTTCATCCAACTTGTTTATAACCAATCTAGATCACCACCTATCTAGTCTCATCCATCCACATTACCTACATATCCTAATCACATCTTGTCATCCACATCTTGTCCTAATTATATTATATCCATAGCCAACAATTTGTCTTTATCTTATCTTGCCTAGTCATATTATCAACCTATTGCTAATCATAGTCTAACCCAACTCATCCCCTTATCTTAACTAATCATCCAATAAAGTCTATAGTCATAAATTGGTCTTCATCCATATTGGCAAAATAAATCTCTTCATCAAGGTCATCATTATTAAATTGCTTGTGTCTCATTAAGATTGAATCATAATCACAATAACATAAATCCATTAATCCCATATTATCATACTATTTGAGTTCATAATCTTATTTTTGAGATAATTTGAATCTAATCAATATAGTCAAAATCATCCTCTTGAGCTAGTTTAACCCCTCATCCAATCTTAAAGCTTGTCATAGATCATTTAGATGAATCCAATCCCAATCATCCAAGGTATATATCACATCCATAATTTTTTCTACTTGATCTTTATTTACTTAACTAAAACTCACATCACATCACACATTGAGTCAAATTTGAGACCAAATTAAAGTAAACATTTATCCAAATTTGTTTTACACATCCCATACTCACACCTTAGTCTTTACATTCAATCCCTCACACCTACCGATTGGGGCTTGTGAACCCCATCATCTCTAATTTATTCTATCTTTATCTATGGCTTCCAAAATAGATTTGGTCAATACACTAATTGAACAATGCCTCATCACCAATAGGTATATGCTCCTTTCTCACCTCCTTGAGATGAATACTCCACATCCTATATACTTTTACCCCATCTACCCATCATTACCTCTATTCCAAATCTATTCATGTGAGTCGCATTTAAACTCTCCATCCATAAATCATAGCCAATCATCTACCCCCTCCTACACTATCAAAGGGAATCCAATCTTGGTGACCTCACCTATTACTAGTCTACCCACCCAATCATATCAACAAATATATAATACAAACTTCAATATATCCACATCTAATACTAAAATGAAGAGATCCCCTATACTTCTCTTCTTATATCATTAGAAGTCATCTTCCACCAACTTATTACCAATAACATGATGGTTTATCCACCCATACAACATCTTAATCCCACCAATCCTAAGTCCTCTTAGTATAAATATAATCAATATTGTGTATATAACCAAACCTATAAGCATACCATTAATCAATTTTTAAATTTCAAAAATTATGTACAAGACCTCATCAACTATGGTGACATTAAAATTGAGGATAAACTATATGAGTTTATATCCCTAGGTGAACAAGAAGAGGAATGCCAATATTCCATTCTTGATCATGATCAATCCCTTCCCTTTCCAATAAAAGGTCAAGACACCACATCCATATTCCATGGTCCCCTCATCTTCAAAAAATCTTCCACTGAAAATGAGTCTATTCCCCATGAACCTAGTCCCTCATTTTATCATGAGTCTTTCCTCAATGGGCTAATCTTTGGTGATTATATTGACCCTCAATGATCTCCCCCTCATCCATCATATCAAAAACCCTGTGTTGAGAGGTAAATTATAGAAAATGAATCTTCTACTAGTATAATTACATCCTATATGTTAGATTCAACATCATAGTTAATATAAGTGTTATCTACATTAGGATCATATTCAACACTAGTGTCTAAATTAGATTCCTCATCATCCCTCATAAACATTGATGAATATGCCCACCCTTTTGAAAATACATCTAATTTGGATGATAATTAGTCATTGGGCATATCTTTTGATCCCAATTAGGATGATGAAGACATAATAGAGTTATTGAAAGATTTATCTATCAAATATTGCTAGAGTGAATTTGATCCTACTTTTGATGCATATACTACAACTAGTCTTAGTGATCTTTTTTGTTGATATTTAGGAGATTTTATCTGATGTCAAAACTAGGTCTCCTAAGAGACCTTATAAAGACTATGTTACCCCATCACCACTCATTAACCACATCATACCATATCCCCCACCCTCATCCATCATAGACCCCTTTCTTTCTATCAATGATCATTTAATCACTACCCTCTATAGGGATGAATGAGAACATATGTCACTAGACGCTTCCTTGAGAAATATAATATGTGCCACAAATATAAAGGTCCAAGACCATATTCCAAAATTCATACATGATAATCAAATCATCTTTGATCCCATAATTAAAAATCAAGAAAATTCAAATCATCAACCTAATCACAAAGTGTCTCCCCTTAGTGAAGCCCAATATCAGCCACTAGGGAACCATCAAAGTTAAACTAATCATCATCTATGAAGTCAAAAATCAATCTCCTATGGTGAAGCCCAAAGTCAGGCACTAGGGGGTGGTCAAGATATAATAAAGTATTAAGATAAAAATAATTTCAAAAGCACTATTAGTATGCATAATAATCCTTCAAACATTTGGATCAAATATGAACCACAAAGTCAAAATTTCTTAGAGCTCTTAAAGTCTTTTGTCTAATGGCACCAATCACATATAAAATTTCCAAAATCTCCAATGATGTGTGTGACTAATAGTCCCAATTACCAATCACCCATCACACCTCCCTCTCACAATCATATCATTTATTCAATTCAAATACACCCCAATCAACATAAATATCTAATCCAATCCATATTTCACATGCCCTCCTTGAGAAACATTGTCTCTTATAAGGGTGATGAAGACACCTAGCCTAAATATCTAGAGGGGTTACAATCAAGAATCAATGAAGGTCACATAAACATTAATACATCCAATATAATCAACATGATCCTCACACCACACATATCCAAAATAGGCATAATTTGAATATCTAGATAGATATTTACATTCTTACATCTCACCTTTATCTAATAAAACAAGATGTTATTAAAAAAGTCCAACAAACAAAAATTCAAAAATAAAATAAAATAAAAAATTATCCATCTAATGGTGAAAACCAATATTCTAGTGCCTTGGGAAAGTACTAGATGAAAACTAATTTCTAGTGTCATGGTAAAATACTCTTTTATCTACATTTCACCTCAACACTTAGGGGAAAATCCATCTATTTCATGTCCCTTATCAATCCCCTCCATGTTATCCATGCCTATCTTATCCCTCTATCCATCATTCCTAGTCCTACCACCTTGTGTCCTATTATGTCCCCCCTTTCTTCTAGTCTTGACCTTCATAAGGGAGTCAAATATGTATTGATAAATGTTCTTGAATAATATTGGTATATCCTCCAATGGAAAATTGAGTAACTAAACATATGGTTCCTTTACGATGTGGTCATTGGTAATCCCTAGTCCATTCTTCCTTATACTCATCCCATTTCCACATTACCCTCATCCTTTTATTATTCCATCCATTATTCCATTTGTCCTTATTCTAGTTTCTAGGCTTGGTATTCCCTTTGATTACAACCCCATTTCTATTGTGTACATACATATTCAAAAAAGACTTAAAAATTGAAATATGTCAAAAACCCTAAAAACCATAAAATCAAAAAACATCTAAGTGTTTTTATTACGTTTCATTATCTTATGTCCTATATATCTTAGTCACCCTCTCTAAGGTATTTGTTATCTTATCATCTTATTTCATCTTTTATACTAATCATCTTATCATCCTCATCATATTTTCCTTAGTAGCTTTATCCTAATATTCCAAATCCATATACTTATCGAAGTCCTTATCCTCATCCTAACCATTAATCCATACCTTTTCCAATTTCCTATCCTTAATCCAAAATTTCATCATGATCATCCTAATCCAATCCATCATCCAATCACTCATCCCATCATTAGACAAGACAATGTCGTATTGCATGTATATACTTGTGTGCGTTACTTGTCTCTTCTATTTGGCTTGTTTGCATGTATTTTATCATGTAAATAAATGATTGTATTATTTATCATTTAATTATTTTTATTATTTCATCATGTCTTTTATCTATTAGGTAATGAATGAGGATGATATGAGGTCACTAGAGATAAAATCATGCTTTTGAGTTCCCTCGATGATGAAGAGTTCTCTATTTTACCATGCACTTCTGCACCATGTCCCCTTGGTCATACTTATATCATGGGGAAAATTTCCAAGTGATATATTTATTGGATTAATTATATTATTATGACCCTTATGATAGTTGTGATGGCTTGATCATATACACCCTCCTCATTTATCTAATCATCTATTCATTCTTATTTCTCATCACTAATGTAATCCTCTTAACTTATCCAACTAACATACAATATTTTATCCTCTTATTATTAATCATCATCATCATAATCCTCCTCTAGCCTATCTCATCATCTATCCTCTAATTTGAAATACATTGGGATGAGGTCATTTTTTAGACCATGTAGGTAGCACTTAGTCACATAATGTGTCTAAGGTTAGTTTGTCCACTCTCTCCTCTTTCCCCATCATTAATTGTCATATATTTCTTGTCTTTCATCATATTCACATCTTGCATCTATCACAATCCTTAAGCTATAATATCAATCAGTCATTAACCAATCTATTAATTGATCACCATCCCCATAATCATTTCCCTAATTTTTTTGTCAATCACCCACACCTATCAATTGGGCCTAAAAAATCACATCCATCTTTTATTCCATATCACTTATTGGTCAATTCATCATATAAATTTTACAGTTTCCTCCATCATTTGGGGAATGACCATAACCATAAATTTATCATCATCTATCAATCCCTTACATGTGTCTTTGATAGGGGCATAATCATTATTAATCACATTATGGATCATTTATTTGATGCAATATAGTCTAATTCTTCCCATTCATCTTTTGGTTACTCAATCCTATCATTTCTTCTCTTTCATCTCCTTTATCATATCTCTCAACTTTGGCTTTGAGCTACACTCATCCGTAATATTATCAAATCAAGTCTTATAATCGACTAAATATCTTCATTACATGTATCCTTTCTTGGGATATGTCAAAATATTACAACCTTTTATCTTATCCTTGTCATGTTATGGTTGATTCCCCTTTGGGATGTGTCAACAACCATAACATAATTATTTCTACTCCCTGTACATGGGTATTTTCCATGGGAATAATCCATTTTTAGCTCACTAATCATGTTTAATTATTTGTATTCCTCATCTATCTCAACATTTATAATCTCATACCCTTATCTATTCATCACATCTTACCACTTATTTCCTCTTTTGAGTGTCTATCTGACTCCTTCCTTCTTGCATGTCCCCTAGAGGGGGCGTCATATCCACTAACATCATTTACTAACATTCATAAATGAAATTGTTTTTATTTAAAATACCATTAATCCTTCCACTTTTTCCACTTACAATTCCATTTCAAAGAGGGATAAAATGTATATACTAAATTACACTTGCCTTAATTATTCTAATTAATCCCATTAATTAATTCCCTTTATCCTAATTCTAGTCAATTATCTAATATCCCACTCATGATTTATTTATTCACTATTTTTATTTCTACCCCACCAATCTATTAATTTCCATAATCATCTCTTAATTCTATCCCAATATCTATTATCCATTATTTGGGAATTTAAAATTCCCATGCTCCACCTACCCACCTACTAAGCCTACACCTTAGATTCTCTAGAATCACTTATCTAATCCATCCATAATCATGATCAAACCTCCCAAATATATTCTATAGGTTTCTACCTTTATAAATTTCTCTCCTCTAGAATCCTGCAAGTAATTTTTAATTCTTTGGATAATTTTCCACCATAGATCTCCACAACCCAACTTTGAAATATAGCCATTGATCCTCCCTCTCCCTTTTATATAAACAAAGCCACTCCTCTATGGAATCCATATGGAAAATAAATATATGAAGCTCATGAAATATCCATGTCAATCAACCAATCTATGATCAAAATCATGAATTAAGACATCACCATTTCAAAATTTTGAGTCCAATCTTTGTAATCTACAAGCTAAATTAGTTTGAAGATCTTGGATAGAGGATAGTTGAAGCATATAATTTGTAATATTTATATATTGTATTTTGATTTTCTTCAATAATCTCTCATATTATGTAGTTTGACATTTAAAGTTTAAATTATATATTTAGTTAGTTTAATCCACTTTCTCAAAATTTCTACTAAAATTACTTATTTCAAAACTAGTGAATGCATGAAGGTGATAGATCAATAAATGGGGCATCATCATGCAAAGTGAAGTTGTCATAGACTTTCTTATTTAGAGATTTTAACTATATTCTTAATTGATAAAATTCTTTTAGAACTATGTAGAATTGGAACATTCCTATTCTACACAAGTCTACCATATTAAGAATATTATCAATTAAAAGTACAACATTATTCTTATCTTATGTAAAACAAGTTGTTATTGAAATATAGTCTTGCCTATTACTCTAATACCTAGGAAATGTATGTAGTATGGTTGCCTTGGTATTTTTTAGAGTCCATCAGGTAAAATTTTAGTGGCAAATCTTTGTTAATTCATGAATATTTTAGTTTTATAAATCTAGATTTTGAGATTTTTTAGGGTATTGAAGAGCTTGGAATCACCTAAATTTTTTGGATGGAAGTTATTTTTTAGGTTCAAATCACCTACTATTTAAAATAATTTCATTCATATAAATATTTTTTACCCATAGATAAAAAGGTAATATAGGTATATTCTCCTCACATTAAACATGTAGATAATCATCTGCATATGTCGATGGTTGCTTGGATATCTACATATTCCAACAACCATAAACATATGTCAATGGCCACCCCTATATGCTGACGGTCATCCACATTTCTCGTATATTGTGATAATTGCTTATATATGATGACAACCATATGAAACCTAAAATGACATTAAAAAACACTCAAAATTTAAATATTTTTAATACTTTTATTCTTCTTAAAAAATTATGTAATTAAAACAAATTACAATTAGAGTCTTTATGTAAAAGTTAGGGCCTCAAAAAGTTGGCTAAGTTACAGTGCACTTGTTGGTAGACATCTATATGATGTTCATAGCTCTATACATGATTTTGAATCCCATCCAAACCTAATGACATATTGAATATGGAAGGCATGGATAGGATTTGACATCATGCAGATGTCTACTAGTAAGTGTAATTTAACCTAGCCAACTTTTTGAGGCCCTAAATTTTTCATACAAACTCAGATTGTGATGATTTTTTTTAAAATGCATAATTTTTTGAGAGGAATACAAATATGTAATAATATTTATGTTTAGATAAGTTTTTTTATTAATACAATACTTATTCTCCTACTCCTTCACTTGATTTTCCTATATAATTAATCACCTTCTAAACTAATTTTCCACCATTACGAATCTAATTTACCTAGGAAACTCTAAGGATTTTTTAATATAGCCCACTAAAATTAACCCTAGATTCCATTTATGATCCCATTTAATTAGAAGGTATACTTTTTCTCAACCAATGTATTTGGGACATAGGTCCTTAGTAAATGTTGAGGTTCCATGATTATTCCTCCTATTAGACCTATGACTATATGGTTAGGGTATTGAGCTAAAAATCATCATAATATACTTTTAGATACCTCATTATTTGATAAAATAACACTGACGGTGTAGGCTTCATATTAATATTTTTATACACATGAAAATAAAAATCATATGAGCTATATTTTGTATATAATCCTTAAACTTATCAATATAATTAATATGAAGAATAAGTCTTCAAATATACTTTTTGTCACTTTTAGGTGTCCATGCAGGTTGCCCTAGGAAAATCATGGTAGCACAAATAACAATAAGTAGGACATCATACTCCCATTTTTTAAGTTAGGGTAAAATCATTGTCATCACTACACTCCTTTGTTGCTTTGACCTTGTTCTCGTAAATGGTTGTGTAATGAGGGAATTCACCATGTAGAGCTGCTAAATCAAAATTTGTGTCTTTGTATTCCTAGTTTGTTCTAAATGGGAACAAAGAGGGAGCTTGAGTTTGACTAGGAGTCTCCATTATAATAGATTTACTTAATTGATAATGGAATTTTTAGATTTTAGTGTTGAGGGAATAAAGAGATGTATATTCAAATTTTACTTGTATTATGTTTACAAATGGATTTTAAAAAGTTTTGATCTAAGGTTAGTCATCGATAAATCATGGGAATTAATTTCTTACCAATTTTTTGTGATAGTAAAATTTACATTTGAATTTTATTTTGTGACCTATGGCTTCATGAGATATTTCTTTGAGAGGTATCAATTTATTATAGTTTATTAGAAACTGAGTCAACCCTATTTTAACGTTAAATTATTATATTTGTTATTACTCCATGGACATATTGTTATAGTATTATAGGTCCATAGATAAATATTTTTATTAAAGGATTTAGATTATTTTTTTTACAAACATATTTTGATATCCTATCTAAAAATAACCTTAAATTAAGAAGTATTAGAATGTGTGTGTGTGTGTGTGTGTGTGTGTGTGTGTGTGTGTGTGTGTGTGTGTGTGTATGATTAATAGATATATCAATAATTTTTAATAACATCATAAACTATTCTTATATATATATATATATATATATATATATATATATATAGATGATTAATAGATATATCAATAATTTTTAATAACATCATAAACTATTCTTTTTAGGTAAATGTTGATATTTTAATATTCAATTATTTTATATGGGTTTATTCCATGTTTTAATGGTTAACTATATATTTTCAAATGACACTTATAGGATTTAAGGTTATTGGCACAACTTAATTTTGAATTCTCATAATTCGGTCAGCATATTATAAATGTTTGGCATTTTGACTTAATTGGGAAAGAAAGGAGCTATCCAATTTACCAATAAAGATTTTACTCAATTTTTAAAGTGTTTCAAACTTATTTATAGTTATTATAATTAATCATGATAATGTCCCATCATTTTCATGATACTATGTTGATATTAGATTTAAATCAGATTCTATTTGTTTTTGCATATCACCTTGCTCACTTGTTTTTATTATTTTTATATAACATATATTTATTCCTAGCAACATAAAGATACTTAGTAAATGAGACTAACAATACATATATACTTAATATGTGAGACTAACAACACATATATACTTAGTATATGAGACATAAATTATATTTGATAATTATTATTCATTTTTTCTTTCATCTCACATTTATGTTTAATTTTTTTATTTGATAGGGTTTCATATATTTACTTTGATGTAACATTTATTTTTGTACTATAACATTAATGTCTCTTGCATTTGGATAGGATGATCATGTGGGATTATTTTCGAAAGGAACAAAAATTTTAGAGGTCATAGTGTATCTAGTCATAAGTTTAATGCATTTCAGAGAGGTGGGATGATAATTTTTTGTTGTTAGTGTTGACATAGCATTGGATGGAAAAGTATAAATAACTTAGTATATGTCAATAAAAAAAGATACTACATTACATGGGAAGAGAGTGATTTGTCAAAGCATGCATATCCATCCATTCCCATGGTTTGTATTGATTACATTTTTAGTGAGTTAAAGGTTTATAGTGCCATAAAATATGGATATTCTAGTGATGACAGTGAAAACACCATCAATTATACAAGACCTAAAGATATATTTGATTTTTTCATTAAAAATGTCATTATCAAACATAAATGTTCTAGTAGAAATGATGGCATATCTAAAGGTTTTGTAGCTCAGATTATACAAGATCATGAAATTCATGAAGAGATATTGGGACCTTTGATGTTTGGTTTAATACTCAAAAAATTGGTAAATTTATGTTATGATTTCTCAAATTTACTACAACCTATTAATTTAATAGTTTGTCTAATAAAACATTTAGTTATCCACGAAACAAGAAGTTCCCTTAAGGTAATTAAAGGAAATTATAAATTGGATAGTCCTTGACTTTTACATATTAGTGAACTCATTTTACATATTAGTGAACATAATTTTAAGTTTGAGGGAGTTGTCAAATTAATCCATTTGTGCTCATATATGAGAAATTATGTTTCAGAGGGAAAAATTACAAATGTAATTAAAGGATACATGGTATAATTTAATGTATTAGATGAAAATAAATTTTGTGTACATATTGGTATAGTATTCATCCCTCCTTTAAAAGGATTCTCCATATCTTAAGGATATCTCATATAATGGTCTACTAGGCAATTGGCCGACATAAATGGTTATACTCCAAATACGAGATTGAAACAAGACCTAGATTAATTTTAGGTGAACAGGTGGGATTAATTATAATATTGAAATCCATATTTGATATATCCCATTTATTTTGATGACACTAATTACAATTATTCCCAGAAAGTGATTAGAACATACTAGAACTCTCAAAAATGTCAAAAATTGAATGCCCCTATAGCTGATTTATCAAATCAAAATGTTGATGATGATAGAAAATGGTATTTTTTTTAATGAATTGGAGAATGTGAAAAATAAATATTTAAAACATAAATATCTCAAAACATAATCCCTAGATTCAGTCACATTTCTATGGCACAAAACTAGATCCATGAATGAAGAATATAGAAAGAATAATATGTTAGATGTATTAACAATAAATGCCATCTTTAATGTGGGTGGAAAATATATGGAGGTACATAAAATGAAAATTTAAAAGATGGATGCATATGAAAATTCATATAATAAATATTATAGGTACCCAAAGAAAACCTATAGTTATAAAGCAGTCTGGCTAAATGGTCATAGGCATGTAATAAATGGTAATAACGGGAAAGAGAAAGAAATGTAAAATACCATTGTAATAATTTATTTTATATAAATAATGTTTGAGATTAATTTAGATATTTATCAAAATTTAACTCATTTTTTAGGACATGATGGAATAAAAGTTCCTCAAAGGTCGTTTCATACATTTTATACCCATAATTTATTATGAAATAAGTGTAATGAGGAGCTCAAATTGTCAAATTTTACACCAATGTCAGAACCAAGTTTACAAAAGATAATGACCACAATATTTCAACATGTTTTTATTACAAATAAAAAATTATTCACTAAGTGTGATGAGTGTACATATATGTACAACAAATGTAGAGCCACCACATGCCCAAAATCATTCTCAATACATGAAAATAAATAAACATGGCACAATGAATACATCAAAAGTTTTCATGCATATTAATACTCCCATAGATTAAAATCATAAGAATAAGCTTAGAGATTATTGAGCATTATGCATGATAAAATGGAAAAAATGAAAAATTTCATATTAAGGATGGGAAAAATAAAATTCAATGAGTAATTTTATGAACACACTAATTACTTTGAATGGTATGGTCACATATGGACATAATGTTAGAGTATCTTATTACTCATGATTGTTAGGCTCTAGGTCATTGGTCTTTACCTAGTTATGTCCTATATGGGGATTTATCCCACATTGGCTAGTTTAACTTGCATCTTATTTTTCCTTGCCTATATAAACAAGCGATCTAATTATTAATATACATGCTTCATAATATTTTGTATATCTTTTATGAATAAAATTATCTTGTTTACAATTGGGTTTTTTTTGTTTTTTTTTAATGTGAATGCTAAATCATCAATGGTTGTAGTAATGATCTATTGGAGAGATCTTGGCTAAAGAGTTTGAACAAATATTTCATGGTACCTTAATAGTCTCCTTGAGTCATTACTCAAGTTATCTTTTTTAGAATTTATTTGGGCCATATACCTCTTTAAGCCCCTATTTGTCATTTTGGGCTTTGTAGTACAATTTCTATACTCCTTGCTAAAATATCAAATCTATGTTTATTTATTGAATTTATATAAAAAATATTGATCTTTATTTGTTTTTAGGCCTTATTGTGGGTCACCTAACTGGATGAACATTTGATTTGGTCATATTTTTTTCATTATTCAACCCTAGATCTATTATTTGGAGGTTAAAGTCTTATTTAGTGGATATATTGAATGGAATTATTGTATTTTTATGGCCATTGAGTGGAAAAAACTAGCGTCTAAACCTATTTTACTCCATTGAGTGGTAAAAGATGACTATCAATATTTTATCTTCTTGAGACACAACTAAATTCTACCCATGGATGTTTTTATCTCTTCTACCTATTTTTTTCTTGATAGTTATTTGTGGATTTGAGTGAGCACACATTTTAAGAAGTTTGCTATTAGTATTATGTTACAAGTCAATCTGATGTGAATGAGAAGGGAAACATTCTATAAAGAGGTATCTATCAAAGGGATTTAAAATGTGGATATGCAGATGTTTCTTTTTCACAATGCATGAATTTCAAGTGTCAATTATGAACAAACAACTTCAATACCCTTTCAAATGACTTGATGTTGCCCATTATGGTCAAGCTTAGCTCTACCACTGATTACCCCCAAACACACCACCACCACTTCCCAACTAATGGTACACCTTCTCTTCCTAAACCCACTTTACCATATCCCCAAGATGCCTCCCCTCTACTATCTAGTTGAAGGAAAGGCCATAAAAGCCATGAGCACAATGGAAATTGGTAGGTCATGGATGTTATAGGTCGATGGTGGTTTTAACAATATCCATAAGGGAGATGGTGATGAGAATGTAATAGATGGGCATGGCTAGTGGATTGTGGAGGTAGAACTGGGCATGGCAGTGACTGGCTATGGTATGGTTGTGAGAATCATACTCTAGACAATCATTTTTTGATCTATGATGACATTGTAGGAAATTATTTAATCTTGTATTGGATCTACATTGTCATCCTTCATATTTCCACATGGCTTGTTATCCTGAGGTCAACAAGAATCCTACCCACTATCCATCATTCTCTACTTAGTTTATAGCTTGATTTTCCAATAGGTGGTATAATCCCATGGAAGAAGGTGAGATGTGGATTTTTTTATCATTGAATAGTGGTGGTAGAGGTTGTGAGATGGGTTTTTTGGGAGCTAGATCAATGCCTACATCCAATTTGTTTAGCTCAACCTTCTCCATAATGCTATGAAAAGCTTCACCATGCCTAGCATTCATTTGGTCAACAACTAACATAGGGAGGTGTCTAATTTATTCCTCCCTCTCATCAATGTTTCCACTACCAACCCACTCACCTAGTCAAAACCATGAAAAATAATCATGTGTGTTTTAATTAGCCATATCAAGTTTGCTTATTTTGACTAAATTATGATATTTTAAAATATTGTTTTTTTTTGGTGGGGTGGACAAATATTTGGTAAGGAACCATTTTTACTAAGTGGTCATGGCCATTTTTTACATTGTTAAGGAGGGGAAATTTAATCCATGGGAGGGCCCCTTTCCTTTGAAAGGAATTATTTTTTATTGGTTTTTTTTACAAAAAATATATATTGTGATGAGAAAATCCTTGTAAAGGTCAAGACAATGGGTTATTTTTAGACTTTTGGTGATTTAATGAGATTTCTAGTTACATTCTAGTTCCAATGAGTGGTTGTAAGTCTAGATCCACCTTAGCCATAGAGGTTTTTTTTACTTTAGTGAAAATTTTATTAAATAGGCCTCATTTATGGGAAATTAATTATTTAATAAATTTTGATTGCTAGCTATAAATTGAGCACCATATTTTTCAAAATTTCATACTCTATCATTTTCCATGCATTGGTCCTATTTAAATTTTAAACCACAATAAAATATAAAGTGTTGTATTTTTTTTTTTGGCGGGGGGGGGGGGTCTCTTCACATTGGTTGTGTTGCCTTGTGATTATGGTTTATGGTGACACATTTTCTATGTTGTGATAATGTATTGAGGGAATATTAATTGTTTTGAATTAACTTTATCTCTTTCATTTTTCAAAGATTGGAGGGTGAGGTCTAGTCTAGAAAAAGGTCAGACCCCCCCCCTGAAACAACACAAACTTCCTTCTTGCTTCTCCTTTGGTTGAAAACAACTCAGCTTCTGTGAGTTGCCATGATTATACTACTACCATTTTTCCTTTTGCAGTCTTCTTCAATTCCCATTCTATAAGCTTAGTGTTTTCTTCTTGCTAAAATACTTCCCACTATACCAAATACCTGTTATAATTCCCTTGTCTTGTGCTCGCTATTTTCATATCCAAAACCTACACTATTTTTTATTTCTTCTTCTTTAGAACTTGATTCTCTTAATTTAAGTCTTCATATTTGTTATCTTCACCATCTTCTCCATGGAATTAATATAAATCTAAAAAATTAAATAATGGAGATATATCAAAATTCTATGGTAAACTTATCTCATAGGCATTATCATTGATTTTCTTCACAATTCTACATGGTCCAGTTTACTTATACTTCAAATTATTATATGTGCATTTTGGAAATCTCTATTTTCTCAAGTAAACCATTAACAACTATCCTTGTTCAAATACCTTGGATCATCTTTTTATATCCACTACTATTTTATAATTCTCATTACTTTCCTACAACTTTCTTATTACTCATTGTAACTATTGCATATGTTCTGTAAATGCTTCTACATCATCACTAATTTGATTTTAATTAGAAATTATACCAAATATAAAATAACCATAGTATTTATCCCATAAACAATTTGAAAATAAGACTTTCCTGATGATCTATTCACTAAACTATTATATGCAAACTTAGCTTGCGTTGAATCCAAGTCCCATTGCTTGAGCTTCTCTCCCACTATGAATCACAATAAATTTCTCAAGATCCTATTCACAACTTCTATCTATCCATCTATTTATGTGTGATATGCACTACTGAATTGTAGTTTAGTACCCGTATTCTTCCATAAATTCCTCCAAAAATGAGTTAGAAATTTCATGTCCTTATCTGAAGTAATAGTTTTTGGAACACCATGCAATCTCATAATATCCATAAAAATTAATTCTATAACTCTAGTGGCATCATTGGTTTTATTACATGTAATGAAATGAACTATTTTAGAAATCTATATATAACAACAAAAAATGAATCACTACCTCTTTGTGTGTTTGGAAATCCTAACACAAAATACATATTCAAATCTACCCATAGTCCTCTTAGAACTCGTAATGACATGTATAGTCCAGTATTTTGTGCATATCCTTTAGCCACTAACTTATTTTTCACCTTGAAACATACCTTGTCATATATCTCTTCATCTTTGGGCAAAAATACTTTTCCTCTACCAAAGTTATTATCTTTGTCTTACCAAAATGTCTAGCCAAACCACCACTATGTAATTCTCTTATTATATTGTCTCATAGAGACCCAAATGGAATGTATAATTGTTTCCCTTTAAAGAGATAACATTCCTATAAACTATAATCATCATAAATAATATTGGTCCCACCTGCTGATGGATTCTTGAAGTATTCAACTATCGTGGTAAAATATGGATCAATATCATATAATTATTTGATAGCTTCAAATCCAACTACTTCACTCACCATAGTAGTTAATAATGCTACCCACAAACTTAATGTATTAACTACCTTATTTTGCTTTCCTAATTTATGCTTCAACATATAAGTATACCCCTATAAGAAAGAAACACACTTTGCATGCCTACTATTAAACTTCTTTTTTGTATTCACATACTTCAAATCCTCATGATCTGTAAATAGTATAAACTCCTTAGGCACTAGATAATTCCTCCCATGTCTTAATGTTTGTATAATTGAATAAAATTCAACATCATAATTATAATACTTTGTTCTTACCTCATTCAATTTCTCACTAAAATATGCTATTGGCTTTCCTTCTTGACTCAACACAGCACCAATTCTCACAAAAAAAACATCACTATCAACCTCAAACACTTTTTTAAAATTTGGTAATGCTAAAATTGGTCTTTCTATAATCTTCTTCCTCAAAAATTCAAAACTTTCTATGGTTGAACTAGTCCATGCAAATTCCTTCCCTCTTATGCAATCTATTATTGGTGCCACAATACTACTAAATATTTTAATAAATTTTCTATATAAAGTTGTTAAACCATGGGAATTTTTTACCTCTATAATGTTTCTTAGAATAGGCTACTCAATAATTTACTTTATATTTTCTTTATCCATTTTCATACCATCAATTGAAACTACAATTCCTAAAAATACCAAACTATTCTGCATAAACCTACACTTTAAAAATTACATATAACTTCTCCTTTCTTAATAAATCCATTACCATTCTCAAATGTTGTAAATTTTCTTCTTTAGTGTTAATAAATATCAAAATATCATGAAAATAAACAACCATAAACTTACCAATATATTCTTTTCACACTGTATTCATCACGCTCATAAATGTACGAGGTGCATCAGATAATCCGAATGGCATCATCATCCACTCATATAATCCATCCCTAATCTTGAATGTAGTTTTCCATTCATTTCCTTACACATTTGAATATAACAATAACCACTCCTTAGATCAATCTTGGTAAAATATATTTCTCCTATAAGCACATCCATCATATCATCTAAATGAGGTATAAGAAACCTATATTTTATTATAATTTTATTAATTACTCTACTATCCACACACATTATCCATCCTCCATATTTATTTGGAGTTATAAATACCAGTGTTACACATGGACTCATACTCTCCCTTATCACCTTCTTCCTTAGCAATTCAACAACCTATTTATTTAATTATGCATGTTTTTTTGGACTTATCCTATAAGCTACTTGATTGGGTAGATATGATCTTGGAATCAAATCAATGTGATGTTGTATATCTCTCTTTGGTGGTAAACCATATGGTAACTCATCAGGCACAACATCTACACATTATTTCAACACATTTATTGATTCTATTGGTATTGACACCATTTCTATTTCTTCATTCTTTGCTACTAATCTATAAGAATAACCTACCACATTCATATATTAGATAAATTCTTTAGTAAAGAGAATGATTTATGTCTTCTCTTCATTTTTAAAAGGTAAAAAAACTACCTTTGAACCACCTTTCCAAAAGGTGTACATGTTCTTTACTCCACCATGAATTAATTTCTTGTCAAATTATCATGGTCTTTCCAATAATACATGACATGTTCCATCAAAATAACATCACACAATATTTCATCATTATAATGTTTTCCTATAGAAAACTTGATTAAGCACATTTTATATACTTTAACTTCATTCCCTTTCTTAAACCATGAAATAAAATAAATATTAGGATGCTTTTCACATTATAGATTTAGTTTCTCAGTCATTTCTTTAGAAACCATATTTTCACAACTACCACCATCTATAATTACTTTGCATACCTTTCCACCTAAAGTACATCTTATTCAAAAAATATTTGATTATAGCCATGCATCACTACCTTCCTTAGTCTAAACTTATTCCTTCCTTAGAGAGATCATGGTTCTTCTCATCATGAGATTCTCTCCAACATCTATTGGTGCAACTTCACTATTATGCTCTTCTATCTCAGCCTCAACTAGATTCACTATTGGGAGATCTTCTTGCCTCTTTTCTTGATCTTGATAGTGTGGAAAATCAAATAATCTATATCTTTATATACGTATATAATAAATATAAGATCTTAATTGATTCAAAAAACATCCTCTAGCACCACCATAACCTCATCCTCTCTGAAATCCTCTTCCTCTTTGTTGGTATTTAAACCCTTATCTATTGTCATCTTACCTTTCTACACCACATGATGATTCACCTCTATTGGTATTAGAGCCACCTCTAGTGGCATTAAACCCACCTCAACCCTTATTTATATGGGATTCACCTCTTCTTGGAATAATATATGTCCTAAAATTCTATCTATTTTGTTTCTCTTCTACCTTCAAAGCTAATTGATAAGCCTCCTCCATGTCAAGTATTCTATGCATGCTTAATTAATCTTGAATAGAAATTTTAAAACCATTTACATACCTTACATCCATCTTCTCTTCTATTTCATTATGCTCCACTCATATGTAAATCCTATAAAATTCATCTATATACTCTTCTATAATATGATCTTTTTGCCTCAAATTTTAAAATCTTCTGTATAAGGTTTGTGCATAATCCACAAGAAGAAATTTATCCCTCACCTTATTCTCCATATTTTCCATTAATTAATCTTCTCTTTACCTTTTATTTGTCTCTCTTTGTATAGGTTATCCCATAGAATCAATGCATGACATTTCAATTTTGTGCATGCAAACTTTACCTTCTTGTCTTCTCTCATAGTCTTCCACTCAAAGAACTTCTCCATGTTAGTCATCCAATCTATCAACTCCTCTAGTTTTAAAATCTCTCCATAATATATAACATCAACCTTGATTCATTAAATTTTTCCTTATAAATCTTGAACCATCCTCTCTTCTATCTATTGTGGCTTCTCTTGCTATTTTTCTTCTTACGAACTTATTCATCATAAAATGTGTATTCCTCATCACCACCTTATATTTTACACTCATTGGCGATAATCTTTGTTAGTTTTTTAACTTGCCTCTATAACTTTTGTATATTATAGTTTATCTATGTAAAACCTCATCATCCTCTCACTATTATTTACTCCTCAAAGATTTAAACTTGCTCTGATACCAGATAATGAAATAAAAACTATCGAGATAAATAAAATTATCAATAGGCCAAGATATGAAACAATAACTCATAATTGATTCATATTAAATGGATTGAAATTATTATAAACCCAAAATATGCTTAAATAAGCCTCAACTCAAAATTTAGAGTTGACAGACAAAAATTTAAAAAAATTGAAATCCAAAAAACATCTATTTTTAGCAACTGCTATTTATAGTAAGTTTTGCATGAAAGCACACATGGCTATTAAAATTTCCCAAAATATCCTAAATGATAAAATTATCTTATGGGATGAAATTCAACTTATGTTGACATATAATTCTAAAAATACATAATTTATAAAAATAGAAATTTCCTAAAAAAATCATTAAACATTAATTTCAAATGCTCAACTGATCACATTTACCCTCTAAAAAATATAGAATCAATTCTAAGTGGATAGATAAGATTAGGTAAGAATAAATTTTTTGTATATGGTTGTTTTGACATGTGGAAGAGCTCAAATAGAGTTATGGGTCAAAAGTTATGGCCTTTGAAATCTTGGCTTATTTTTTCTACATCATTATTCTAGATTACATTGTCATCATTTGTTGCACTCATGAACACATTTTTGGTTGAGTCTAACATCATATTATTTAGTGTGAATTGTCACTACTAGGGGGTTTCATATTCTATTGGACCTAGATTGTACTTCATGCATGCACTATCTTAGATGCATTTTTAGCTAAGCTTGACATCCTTTTAGCATGTGCTTTGCACATTGTTATTTTTGGATGATTATTATTTTCTAGTGTGTTTTAATGTATTATGGCTCTTTTCACCATTTTCCACACTCTTCTATTAGGCCATGGCATGCATTAGTAATTTGACACATTGATAGTTTATGTCATGTTTCCTTGAGGCCCCATTCTTAGTGCCTTGATTTTTTCTAGGGAGACATTTTTTTACTCCCTTGTTTTTAGAACATCTCTCATGGTCTTGATGGCTTATTCAATAGGTCAACAATCTCCTCATTTGAAGATATTCTAGTGAATCCCAATGTCTTTCTTGTTTCCATCTAGTGTTTTTTGTGTATGGGTTATATTATACTCAAATTTATTTATAAAGTGCTAATGGGTTTTTTTTTATTCAGCCTTGTCTACATTCATTCACTTGTGTACTCTATACTGGACACCTTTTCACTTCTTTAGTTGCTTGTATCTTCCATCACCACCATGAGCCATCTTC